>JAFIRS010003956.1:0-106670 GCA_018342105.1 Gonioctena quinquepunctata | reverse complement strand
TTGGGTATATTTCCCGAACTATCACCGTTTTGGAAAGGATGTAACGAATTTTTCGTTACTTCCTTATACATAACCAATTTCTCATAATGTTTCCGGTTATTTTTACGGTCGTACGGGTCAGTAGTCACTGCTGAAATGCGCCCTCCATTATCGGCTTTGAATACGTGACCAGGACATTTCATTTTCGTGTCGATCGAGTTTGTTTTCGTGGCAAGTTGAGCATTGTTTTTTTCGTAGTGTTTTTAAATACAAGAAAAAACCGAGAATGGTTTGTGGAAAAAAGGGTGAACTGTGATTCCGTGAAACCGAAAGGATATTCGGTCTCTTTCTTTGATTGACTCTCTACAAAGGCAGGTGGGCTGAATGAACTGATTTTGGTACGTTACGATCTATAAATTGAATGATTATCATTGTTGAGATTGGTGGAGTATACTTGATTCCTCATTTTGCTATCTATGTTGTAATAATAATTATAATAATTTATTGAATCCTTTAAGATCAAATACATGATATAGGATACGTCAAGAACACAAAAAGGTAGACAAATAATCAAAATACCAAAATACAAAATATAAATGTCACATATACACAGATAGAACTAACATTTTATCTGGAATTTAAAACAAATCAAATGTAAAATATAAATGTCATATATACACAGACAGAACTAACATTTTATTTCGAGTTAAAAAATTCAGAAATGCTGTAGAAACAGTTTTCTAACAGATATTTCTTCAATTTCGATTTGAACATATTTTTGTTTTGAATTTTCCTTAGATCAGTTGGAAGATTGTTGAAAAATGTAATTCCTGTATATGACGGACTGTTTTTAAAGAATGATGTGTTATGAGTTGGGATCCTGATGAGATCTCCGTTTCTAGTGGAATAGTTATGATGTTGGGAAAAATTATTGTTTCAGAAATAACATTATACATTTAAAAATATATATACATGGATATGTTAAGATATTGAATCTTTTAAAATATTCTCTACACGAATCTCTAATCTTTAGATTGAAAATGAGTCTGATGACTCTTTTCTGTAGAATAAATATTCTGTTGGAGTTGCTGGAGCTGCCCCAGATGTTGATATTACAGGAGATGTGGGAGTAGATTATGGCATAATAAATATTGATCAATTGAGTTATATCAAAAATATTTTTCAGTTGTAGAATGGCATAATAACCACTATTTAACTTTTTACAAACAGCATTTATATTTGCTTCCCATCTCATATCACTATCTACGAAAGTTCCGAGAAATTTAGTATTTTCAGAGAGATTAATCACATCATCCATCACTCTTACTTGAAAATTTGTTACAATTTTTGATCTGCGATAGAACTGCATACACACTGTTTTGTCTGAGTTCACAATTAAATAATTTTTTTCACACCAGGTTGTGAATTCCTTTGACAATATATTCAATTTACCTTGGAGTTCCTCGGGACTGTCAGCATCAGCAGCCAAAGTTGAATCATCAGCATAGATGACATTGTGTGCTTATATGAAGTGGTAGATCGTTTATGAATAATAAAAAAATCAGTGGACCTAAGATGGAACCCTGAGGAACTCCCAGGTCCATAGAATAGAAATCAGACCTATGCTCTTCAATTTTGACAGATATTTTTCTAAGACGCATGTATGAGACTAACCACGACAGAAAATTACCACGAAATCCTAAAGAGTAGAGTTTGCTTTCGATAATGTTTAGGTCAATGGTATCGAATGCTTTCGATAGATCGAAAAAGAGTGCTCCAACATATTTTCCTTTATCTATAGAATTGTAAATATATTCAAAAAAGTTGTAGGAAGCACTTTCAATCGACTTTTCTGGACAAAAACCATGTTGGTACTTTGATAGAATTTCAAATCTGAATTGATTAACATATTTCTCTGCTTTTAATATGCTTGTGATATTCAAATTCTTGGAGTTACTGCATGGTGATTTTTGAAGGTTAAGTATAAATTCTATACTGTGAGAGTTTCATCACCTTTGGGAATTATCAGTAAATTTCCGATTAAATAATCTACATATTATTTTATATCCAACATATCGTATATGATACTCCCTTTGGCAAATTTCTATCAAGGTTGATTTGTGTTTTGGATTCAATTAACGAAAAAACCCCAAAAAAATATATTTCGGCCATTTTGTCAAGCATCAAGTGCACATGTCAGTGTCTGACGTAGAATTCGTTCTGACCATTTGGGACTAATTTTTTTTTGGAAATCAGTTCTACGCTTTTCTTTTTTTAGGTACCAGATAATTGGTAGACTAGTGCTCACTACACCGTACCAGTGAATTATTCCAAGGATTTCGTTTGAAGGGTGTATTCGACTTTTCTGGGACAGTTCGGCAGTACATTATAGGACAGCTCTCTGGTAAGCAATTTTGTTTTATTTTCATAACTACATGTTTATGAGATTAATTTTCTTCTCTCTCGAGAAATAATTGCTTCCAGAGAGGGTTGTTCCTCTGGCTTAACTGGTCTCAGAACACTCGATTTAATATATGCCTCGAGCATAAAAATTGGATTCACGTTTAATAAGTTCCTTATATCAATTTACTTCATTCAATTCACAGTGAGTGTTATTTGATTTTTGATCGTTTGTGGAATCAATTCATTTCAGTTACTACTTTGTCGCCAAGAGCAGGGAGATTCATTCAAAATTTTGAGAATAACCTGTCTTATCGATTTGAAAATGGAATTGCCGCCCTATTTCAAAATTATCGTTATCTAAGAGAGTTGTGCCCACTGAAAGACGTGAGGTCTCCCTCTTCAGTTTATCTTTGAAAATTCTTCAATAAAAAAATTATATAACTTTATCTTCATCTAAGAGAGTTGTGCTCACTGAAAGACGTGTGTCTCTCTCTTCTTATCTAAACTGAAGACTATACTTTTGCTCTGACTATTATCTTGGTTCATGAATCCTAATTTTTTGTAGCTCACTAGAGTATTTTGGTTATAACGCTATATTTTCCTGTGGTACTTCCTTCAAAATACTATATTTTTTCTTTGGCAACCTTTAGATAATTTTTTCTTTGAACATATTAGATTTTTCCTGTGGCAATTTTATAGTATTTTGCTTTAAAATACTATATTTTTTCTCTGGTAAAATTTCAAGGAAATTTTATATTTCTTTTGGAACACCTTTCCTCATTAATTTTTTTTACCCTTCTGGTACATAGAATCACCTTATCAAAACTTAATTGTTTCAAAATTTAACTGAATTTGAACATAACGTTTTGGGTGAGGTTTGTTTTGTTTGGTTTTGAATTTTGCTCATTTTTAATATTTTTCAAATTATTAAAATTAACTTGGAAATTTAAATCCAGAATAGCAGATTTGATTGCTATTACCTTTGTTCTTTCACTGTTATCTTCCAGTCTTCTATATAGACTAAGATTTTTTTGTATGCTATCATTCATATATTTTGAATCTAGATTAACATTTGAATCATAAAACTTGAGGTTCAAAGGATATCCTTCGTTCTCCCCTTTTTGTACAAATTTTGATTCCTATCATCTCCTTCGCATGATATATACCACGGAGTGAAGCCACCTAAGGAGCCAGAAGGACTGGTACCCTAGGAGGTCATACAGCACATCCAACTCAGCCTGGTCCGTGAAGATCAACCAAATTCACGCCAATAAGGGGGTCTAAAAACAAATAGAGAACCACTCACGACCAGATTCGTAATCGTACCACTGAGACCAGCTTCGTAGGAACCAGCCTTTTGCATCTCCCTCCTCGAAGACCTCCGCAGGTATATCCGTATCACCAACATCTAGAGGAATCGGCACTTTGTAAATGTTCAGATTTAATCAGAGTCAAAAAAAAATTTAATCCACATGTAATTTTTCAATTTTTGCACAGAATTTTTATACATTGTTAACGTTTGTTTTTTATATCTTTTCTATCCAGTCAAATTACCATTCAGTCTGGAATAAATTTGTTAAGTTGATTTCTTGCATATTTATTTGCCTTCCCATACAAGCTAGGTGACATTTATTCAATTTTATTTATCTTTGGCTTTTGTCTTTAGCAAGCCTGGCGCCCAACTCTTGAACTAGTCAAGTTAATTAATGTATACTTTTTTTAGTAGCCCAATTTGATGAACTACGAAGAGTCATTAATTGAACCTTACTCACGGCCTAACCGTATCCATCTGAGCAGCCTATCGGCAAAGTGATTTCACCTTCTTAAATTTGAATCATATAATTCAAAATCTGGGGTTCAAAAATAAAGGGTGTTACAAGGACCGCACTAGGTGAAGAAGAAGATCATCGACTCAGTTCACAGAATCCTGCGCAGCCCTTCGACTAAAATGATCGGGACTATCAAAATTGGACGAAAATTATGGTTTTACGAAAACTAATATACAGGGTGTAACTGAATAAGTGTAAAACATTTAAGGAGGTGATTCCTCATCGAAAAAAAGATAGGATCTTTGATATAAAGAAACTTCATTGGAGCATCCCTTGTTAAGATACAGCCCCTTAAAGGGGGTACATAAAATTTGTATAACAATTTTTTTCACAAGCACTGAAAAAGTTACAATATTGAAATTAACCTGACGTTTTGTACTACAAAAGACTCTTAGCCGGTATTTATTTGGTTTACCCCATGTTGTAAGGGTGAAAACCAACCTAAAATTTATTTCCAATGTAACTTTTGTCTTATTATTTGTTTACCATTTAAAATTTTTCCGATAGCCTGTTTCATTCTAAACAAAAAATGTCTCTGGGTTTTTTGCCCAAAATAAACCAGTAAGCAGCAAAACATTATTTTACGAACAACTACAGAGATACATCGTCATAAATGCGAACTGGATTTATTGTTATTTTGTAGTTAGTACCTGCATTAAACGATTAAAGGGTAATAAACAAAACTAAGTTATTAATAACAAAACACACAACATGTAGAAATCATAGTGAATGTTCAATATGTCTACCTTCAAACATTACGCATGCGTCTAGACGTCGGCGCATTGAGCCACGTATTCGCTCAAATATTCCTGGAGTCTCTCGGATTACCTTGCACGCATCGATGATGCGGTTTCTTATGTCCTCTACATCGCGTACAGGAGTACGATATACCAAATGCTGTGAATGGCCCCAAATAGAAATCGAGAGGATTGAGATCCGGGGATCGAGCGGGCCATTTATGGGTCCTCCTCGACCTATCCACTGATTTGCATATGTTTCAGTTAAATGCTGACGTGCTACTTGACTAAAATGGGCGGGAGCCCCATCATGCATAAAAACATATCCCTTCTGACGCCCAAAGGAACTTCCTCCAGCAGTACTGGATGCACTTCTCTTAAAAAAATTGAACGTATGCCTCACCATTTAATCGAGGAGGTAGAAAATGAGGCCCAATTAAATCATCCCCAATAACTCCGAGCCACACGTTAGAGAAACTGTTCTTGATGGCTAGTTTCGACAATAGCGTGAGGGTTTTCATCAGCCCATATGTGGTAATTATGAAAATTAATAATCTTGTCCCGAGAAAAACTACATTCGTCTGTGAATTCTATCGTCTTCAGAAAGTCACAATTTCTTCTAATCATTTCCAGCATCCAATTGCAAAATTCAAGACGGTTCGAAAGTCTCGCGGTAACAGTGCCTGTACTCGTTGCAGATGGTAAGGGTATAAGAGTTGTTCCTTTAAAATTCGAAATACCGTCATATGATCAACATTTAGCTGGAAAGCAATCTTTCTAGTACTGGTAGTAGGTTGTTCTTCAATCAAATTAAGTAGTGCTTCCTCAAGCTGTGGTGTTCGTATTTCTCGATGGCGACCACAATCCTGCGTTCTTTGTCGAATGAACCATATTCTCGTAATCGTTGATGAAGTCGAGCAAATATTCTATGTGAAGGATGCTGCCGTTGAGGATACATTTCAGCATATCTTCTAGAAGCTTCTAACCCATTCCCTGCGACAGACCGTAAACGTAATGCATATCAGCCATTTCCTCATTTGTGTATGCCATTTTTTTAACAAGTGAATTATTAAAGTAACAAATTAAGAACAGAACAACAACACACAATTAGTATTAATTCAATTCGAAAATTCCCAAACTGACAGCGTCATACCAATTTAATTGTCACTATCGCTAATAGCGACCTACTAGATAGATTAGTTTCGTATTTTGCATTTATGACGATGTATCTCTGCTAGTTGTTCGTAAAATAATGTTTTGCTGCTTACTGGTTTATTTTGGGCAAAACCCAAGAGACATTTTTGTTTAGAATGAAACAGGCTATCGGAAATAAATTTTTAAATGGTAAACAAATAATAAGACAAAAGTTACATTGGAAATAAATTTTAGGGTTGCGTTTTTCACCTTACAACCATGGGGTAAACCAAATAAATTACTGGCTAAGTGTCTTTTGGTAGTACAAAACGTCAGGTTAATTTCAATATTGTAACTTTTTCAGTGCTTGTGAAAAAAATTGTTATACAAATTTTATGTACCCCCTTTAAGGGGCTGTATCTTAACAAGGGATGCTCCAATGAAGTTTCTTTATATGAAAGATCCTATCTTTTTTTCGATGAGGAATCACCTCCTTAAATGTTTTACACTTATTCAGTTACACCCTGTATTGCGACACTAGAGATTGTCAGGCACTTGATTTCTGACGCACGATTTCGGGAAATCATTCTAGAACGAAGAAAACGAATCGAGCGATTTCGACAAAGGCCAAGGAGCTACCTTCATGCGTTCTCTATGGGCAATGACCTTTATAAGAGCCGACCGCATCACTGACGGCAGCGGTTGTTATTCAGAATGAGATAAAGTTAGTTTTATTGAGAAAAACTAGCCAAATAAAACAGATAATTTCATTTGAGCTGTCAGAGTTTCATTTTTGTTGTGTATTGTGAAGTGTAAATGAACGAAAAATAATCAATATGGCATTTTAATAACCACAAACCCTATATTCGTAACAGTTGGTGTCAGAAGTAGTGACGATATTAGTTGTCAATTTGTAAATAATTCATGGTGAATACGAGAAATGCCCTACGACATCATAAATACCATAATTGGAATGATCAAAGAGCAGTTTGCCGAACAAGAGGAACGACTGCTGGAAGAAAAATGAGTTGAAAAGGAGAACGAGGAGGTAATTTTTGTTTGGTGTCTGATGGCAAGGATCGAATAACTAGTATCCAGTGATGAGACTAATTTGATTCGTACCGCTCTGATAATAACGCGTATGAAGAGAACTCCATAACCATTTTTCCATCTCCATATCACATTGCCCCAAAGAAATCAATTTCAACGTATGTGAGGGGAAATACATTGGGAGAAGTTCCAAGAAAAAAGTCATAAGACCCTTGGGCCTGCCGACGACATAGTCGTCCTAGAACAGGGAAAATTCAACACGGTTAAGGATTGCATGCAAGAACATTGTAAGCAAAGACGACCAAAAAATCAGATCATATTTCGAAACGATTCTCCTTTGAAAAATAATTCAAACTCATTCAAAACTCAACACCATTTTACAGGGTGAGATCTAGATTGAGATGAAGAATGGAGCAGGAGTGTTTTATAAAAACCCAAGCACTGCGTTCAGCAACTCACTGGTAATAATACTGTTACGAAAGCGGTTGAACGGTGTGGACCACATGACGTTTTTCCATTGAAGTTGCCAAGAGCATACGCAATGCCAGGTGTTTGGACAACGCATTGTCCTGGCTTCAGCAGATATGTGGTAGGCTTGGGGCATGCCGATCCGGAACCATTCTGGTTCAGGCGCACCCGCACGATGGAATAAATGTGACCAAGGGTGGAGGGGATCCCCAGGGTGGCTCCCTGCCCCTCCGTGTTGGCCTCTCGGAGGTAGTGCTCGCTGGACGAGGTAGGGAAGGGACCTTGATACCTGCTCCGCGAAAGCATACTCCTTGAGTAGGGTATTCAAATCCCCCCTCTGCTTTAGGTTTGGTGTACCAGAGTGGTCATTGAGGTAAGAGGAACGTCCCAGTTCCGGAACATCGAGCTGTAATGAAGGTCATAGGTGCGCAATTGTAACTTGCTGACACCATGAAGGGTGGGATGGTCCGGCCGTATATAATCGAACGGTATGTGCGAGGTAAGGAAAAATCCCGGTTTCCACTCCTGAATATGAGTATAAGTAGACTATGACCTCCACAGCACGGACACTCGAGGAGTCTTCGTACGTATTCTTCGTAAGGTCCTTCCCAAAACAGGGTTAGTTTGGGGGATACACCTTTCTCCTGCCGTGGGTTTTACGGTCATCTCCTTTGAATCTACCTAAATTAGCTTTCAAATCATAACGAGATTTCATTCTGTCACTGGCCAGTATTAACCTCTTCCGAACCATTTCGTGGATTTTCAGCAGGCTGTCCCGTGGTTTATCTGCGTTGTCATTCACTACTACATCTTGAGTGCCTGTAGTCACAGTCACACAGTCACAGAAAATCGAGGTTCCCTTCTGAAAACAATGCTAGTCGGGGTAAGCTTGGTTGACTCGTGGGCGGCTGCTCTATATGCCATTAGATATAGTGGAAAATGCCTGTCCCAGATACTGGCAAGTGGGTATACATGGAGACGACAAGGAAAAGACTGCGTTTACCACTGGTAGCAAACTGTATCAGTTCACAGTTATGCTTTTTTGTAATGATCCGGCGACCTTTGAGAGATTGATGGAGCTGATCTTGCGTGGACTCACTTGGAAAACTTGCCTGGTGTATCTGGATAATGTCATGGTTATGGAAAGGAATTTCTAAGAACATCTGATCAACCTGCATTGAGTTTTCGGATGTTCAATAAATGCCAACCTCAAGCTCAATGTTCAGAAGTGTTCCCTATTCCAGAAGGAAGTGGATTTTTTGGGCCACACAGTCTTGGAAGGAGGAATTCAAACAAATGAATAAAAAATACAGGCAATTCGACATTGAACTAGACCAAAGAATAAGCACGAAGTGAGGAGATTGCTAGGCCCATGTACCTATTACCGCCGTTTTGTGAAATAATTTGCAAATGCAAATAAGTTGACAGAAGATCGAGTCAACTTCCATTGGTCTATCGAATGTGATATAGCTTGCCGCAAATTGAAGGCAGCACTTTGTTCATGTTCAATCTTGGCATATCCACAACAAAAAGGCCTGTTCATACTAGACACCGATGCAAGCAATAGTGGAGCTGTGTTATCACATGTGCAAGATGGTCAGAAAAGAGTCATCGAATACTACCGCAGGGTGATGTCCAAGCCTGGAAGAAATCACTGTGTCACCAGGAAGGAACTTCTAGCAATAATCAGGACCATAGATTATTCCCACAAATACCTATATGGAAGTTAGTTTTTCATTGGGACCGTTCATGCGGCCCTGAAATGGCTACTGGTGATGAAAAACCCAGAAGGACAGGTAGCTAGATGAATAGAAAAGTCGAACCAGTACCATTTCAAAATCAAACATCGTCCAGGATAACAACCTTATAATGCGGATTCCTTATCTAGGAGGCCGCGTCCAGAAGCCTATAAGCACTGCCAGCGTATTGAATGCCACGAACGAATCTAAAATATTAGATGGACGAGACTGTTAACTTAAGACCAATGGACCACTGCACACATGAGACAGGACCAGGAAACCGATCGAACATTGGAGACTCTCTACATTGGAAAGAGGACGGAACCGGCAGACCCTCCTGGAGAGATATTTCCCACAGAGATCCTATCTTCAAGGCAATGTGGGCACAATGGGATTCCCTGGATATTGGAAATAGATCACCTAAACGGGTATGGAAATCCACTGATGGGAGTTCATCAATTTCCATAGTGGTTCGGCCCAGAAAGAGTGATAAGTGAAGTTTCGAAGGAAATTCACGAAGGAAAATCAGGAGGATATCTGGGAGTCAGTAAGACCTTGGACAAGATCTGGCAGAGGTTTCCCTGGGTTCAATGTCGAGACGATGTAGAAGGCTGGTGCAAAATATGTTCAGATGCGGCGCCACCAAGGGTTGGGACAAGGTCCAGGGGTGAGATGAAGAAATACAACGTAGGCGCGGGTCGAAGTTATTCAAGAAAGTTTGCAAGATGATGGGTAACAACAGCACCAGAAACACGGCGCTTCACCATTTCCGGATATCTGATTGTTGCGCAATTTGCTACTCAACTGGTTCGTACAGTCCTATGATGTTTCCTTTCCGGACAATCATTCCACCAGGAAATACATTGACAATTCTTACAGGGATGTCTTGTTCCGTTCTAATGAGAGCTCGTGCAAGTGATAATTAGCTGGGAGATTCTTCACATCACCCAGGGTCTTCTTCCAATCGGGCCTCAAAGATCTCAGATGAACCAGGTATCCTGACAGTCTTGGCTATCCGCAATTTCACAGGATGCCCTCTCCCGGGTGGTGTTGTTGGAATGAATTCTCCGCCAAATTGCATGATTTCCTGCTCACTATCGAAATAAAATCCATAGTCACTGATCAGATCGATCCCAAGAATGAACTCGTCTTTGATAATTGCTCTAAAAACTCTTTCCATTACTCGTAGTCTTCCGAAGGTCAATGTGATGTCCGCTTCCCCTTGTATAGGTGCATTCTCTCCAGTGCATCCGTTCGTAGGTTGAAATTGGATGTAGTCTTACGGTGTCTGGTTCTAGGATACCACTGCGAACCAGGAAAACTGAGGCACCAGTGTCTATAGTGCATATCACGTCTCTTCGGTTCACCTTTCCTCTGATGGTCAAACTATCGGTGGGTCTTCTTATCCGGTTGACGTGGATGACCCTGGGGGCTTCGTTATCGCTAGCCAGCATGATCCTCTAAATGCTAGCTAATTTCAGTCTTCCTGGTATCTGTCCGAGAACTCTCTAGATGATCCTGTCCTTGCAGGTGAGTGAGAACGTGTAGGTTTCCTGGCAGGTTATGACGATCGTGGTGCTACCCCCCACTCTGCAATCTCTCTTGAAATTTTCGCTCTTACCACATCTGACGCCGTTTTCTTCCACTTCCTAGGAACGAACTAGAGCTCCACTACATTTCTTAGAGCTTGTTAATCTCAGGGTCTTTTGTATTTCGATATCCCTCAGTCCATCAATAAGCACCTGCACCGCCAATTGTTCCTAGAAATTTTCTGAGGCTTCTGGGTAGGCAAGCTGACTGAATCTCTAGACATCTGCTTCAAACTCCTGTAGACTTTCACCAGATTTCTGCACACGTGTTTTCAACTGTGCCTGATATAGCCGCTCTCGATGTTCGTTGCCGTATCTCGAAAGCAGCAATAAGATCTTCATACTTTCGATTTGGGTCTTCTGGGATGGTCTACAACATTGGCAAAGCAGGTCTCCTCAAGGCAACTATAAGTGCCGTCGCCTTTTTTTGGTCGTCCCATCCATTGGCCGCTGCCGCCTGCTTCAAATTGTTTTCGATATAGAGAGCATGGTGACTGTCCATCAAAAGTCGTTGGTTTCACGAATTGCGCGATGTGGCAACCCTGTCACGGTGGTATTGCATCTTCAGTGGAGCAAATTTATTCTAGCACCGCCCGCACTTCTTTCTTAGCTTCTTCTCACACACCAACTGTTACGGAACTGAAGTTGAGAAATAGTCCGTTTATTCCACTTTGAAACACAATACTCTCACAATAGAATACTTGTTCAAAACTCAAATGTACTTCACTTTGAACCACTTTGTTTCCTTGTACATCAATATTCGTTCAAGACCAACTAACTGTCTCGCCTGTCCCGTAAAACATGCTTACATAGGACGACCAAAACATCTAGAGCATGACATCATCGGTAACGCTCGTGTGTCTTCTCGAATAATCTTCCAATGGCGGTTATTGAACATCTGGAGCATGACAGCATCAGAACTCCCAACGGCTGGCCGACTAATATTATAAACAGATTTCCGTAACAATACCTTTGTGTTTCAGGCAGAGGTCTACGCACTCATTCAATGTGCGAAGGCAATTAATGGAAGATCAATAATGGAGGAACAGATCCATATTTTTTCAGACGGCGGCACCGAAGACACTGGCCAGAAAGTGACGTTTCAACTGGTATGGACCTGCAAAGAGAAACTGACGATACTAGCAGGACAAAATTGCGTCAAGCAGATTTGGGTGCCATTACATCAGTGATTTGCAGGTAACGGCCAACAACCTCATCAGAAGAGAATCGGACAGGAGCTTCAGGTAACAAAGCGTACAGCACGGAGACTGAATCCAGGAACAACAAAAACATTACTGTTATAATAACCCAGAGAACAGACACGGGCCCGTACCGGAAAAAAACAATTGGAATTCATATCAGGGCTCATGACTGGACAAGCAACAGGAAAGAGAGAGATAATGAAGTATGATTGTTTAATGGCGACCCGTCATAAGCTAATAAGAACCAGATATAGGTCACACATCAGTAAATTTTTTGTCAAACAATTTGTGAACCAAAACTTTACAGCACAACAAAGGAATTCGTTCGAACTCGTGAAAGGCACGAAGTTACTGAAATGGGTACCAAATGAGAAAACAACAGGTTAACGTACGAAAGGCCAAAAAGCTCCCATCGGAGATCCTACATGGTGGTGCCCAGATACATCAATCGGGGACTGGAACATGGGTATGATCGATAGATAGATACTTTATGGACAAACACGTCAAAAACACAAAATGCAAATACCAAAAATTATGATATATAACACAAATATGGTGTTTGTTACATAGAAACACAGAGAAATCCAAATAATGAATACAATTTGGATAAACAATTCGTCTAGTAAGTAATACGTCAGAGAGAACGAATAAAAATAATACAAAACAATATACTATTTATAAATGAAAATATACATATACCCACACATGCATATACAGAGTGGGCCATTGAAAACGAAACGGCGGCTCTGTAGGTCAGCAGAATCGAATTATATAAAAACACTCGGACACATTAACTACATACAAATTCACCCGGAATACATTCCATTCCTCGGAGCTGTGACCGCCACCCCTAAATTTTTAAATAGCAACATATGGCAAGTGATACTTCATTTGGAAGGTATTTTCCTTCTTGATATCAAACAACAAAAATAAATTAATTCTATAGATTCGTTTTCGAGATATAGGAACTTGAAGTTGAGAACTCACTTTTTATTCACCCAATCAATAAAAAGAACATCTAACAATGCAACTGATCAAAGATAATTATCATTGTCAAAGAATTGAATGATCCAACTGTTTACCAACAAATAACATGCAATTGCGTTTCAAATTTTTATTTCATCCTTATTTACTCTCCCACTCTATATATCGAAATTATCACAAACATAAAAATTCGTCTAGTGAGTAGCAGCACTTTTCAATTAAGAATTATTTTAGTCCATTTTTGAATTTTTTGATATTTGGTGCAGATTTCATTTGAGGATTCAATTTATTGTACAATTTGCACCCGATAAAATAAAAACTTTTTTGATAAAGTGCAGTGCAGTGGGAATTGCTGTAACGAGTGTTATGATCATATTTTGGCAAGCACGTAGTAATGTTTTTCCAATTATTATAGAAATATATACACACCTCCAAAATATATACGCTATATAGTGTCAGGATTTTTTGTTTTTTGAAAAGTTCTCTACAGCTAGCCCTCATATTAATATTTTCAATAATGCGTACATTAGCACTATTACCCCAACTTAGTATTCCATATCTCATGTGGGAGTGAAAATTGGCATAATACAGTGTGATAAGAATGTGTTTGCTGCAATGATTTTTCAAATATTTGATGGTGTAGCAAGCATTACGAAGTTTCTTACATAATTGGTTGGTATGTTCTGTCCATGACAATTGCCTGTCAAAAGTAACTCTAGTTTAACTAATAGTTTCACGTTTCCAGAGCAGAGTAATTGATTTTCTGTATCTTTAAATATTATAGGTGGATCATGTCGTCAATGTCCGAAATATGTCTACACTGTTTTTTTGTGGTTCAATAGAAATTTTTTGTTTTCGGACCAGCGTATCATATTATTGTATACTATTTCTGTAGAACAGATCAGTGATTGTTGGCTGTCACCAGATATGATGATGTTAGTATCATCAGCGTAACATACAATCTTGACATTCGGAATGTTTTCTACAAAATATATGAGGTCATTCGCAAATACGTTGGAATTTTGGAAAAACTACAAAGTAAGCTGATTGCTCTATGATTTGGAAGGTCATTGCAATCTCCTTTCTTATAGAGAGGCATTACCTCTGCTAGTTTGAGACAGTCCAGAAAAATGCCCACGTCATAGGACTTATTTATCAAGAATACCAACGGATATAAATAGCGACTTGCATTTTTGATCATATTATGTGAAACTTGATCATATCCTGATGAGTTGGATGTCTTCAAATTATCAATAAGGGTTTTGACGTCTATAAGTGTGACAGGTTTTAAGAAAAAAGACAAGTAACAACAAGGAATATTCAAGCTAATGAAACCCAGGTTATTTCTACGGTCTTGAACGATGCCTTTCGTGAAAAGCAAATTGAATTTTATAGCCAATTCCTGATCAGATTATTGCACACCATTTTCCTTTTCCTAATTGTTTTTCTCCTCTCTTCGCACCTTAGAATTCATTGATTATGTCCCACGTCGCTTTTGATTCATTATCAGAATTCATTATTAAGTTGTCAAAGTAATTCTTCTTTGCCCTCGAAAGTGCCATACAGTATTGCTTCTGACTCTCTATACTCGCGATTTCATATTGAGGATCGGTTTGGGACAAATCTGAGAACAAAATAATCCGTTCTTTAAGTTGTTTAACATGATTAGTCATCCACGCATTCTTTACACCTCTTCTCTTAGGATTTGACGCAATTTTGCGAAAAGGGAAGCAGTTATTCTTATGTATGATTATGGTGTTGATGAAATTATCCAATGCTATATTTGAATTCTGTTCATTGTAAATATCATTCCAATTTTCAGCTCCCAAACATTCTAGAAAATTATTGTTATTGTTTTCAGTGAGAACCTCTTTCCACCTGGTTGATGCGGTGGTATATCGCCGAGCAGGATCCATCCCGAGTTACTCTCACTTCTACAACGGACAGATTAACGACAACCTCAACATATTGTAACGAAAACGGATACACTTCGCCACTATATGTTGTCGCGCAGAAAGCTAACGTTAAGCGGGCTTCCCGAAAGTGCGGATAATGGATCGAGATATTTCGAAAAATCGAGAATAAACCGCTGATTATTTTCTAGATGCTAATTGCCCGCCACACACACTGAGGTTTGTCTGAAGATTTCATCCAGCACGGTTTAAGTCTGCGATCTTTCGCGGATTCGGCATGTGGCAGACTGATCTTTGTCACTCCACTGACTTAAAAGAGATGTCCGCAGACAACTCTGGCGTATTTATTCTGTTTGTTAGTGGCGAAAATCTTTCAACTTGTCTGCCAACTTTATCAAAACTGTGTAATTCAGTCTTGACAAAAGTTTAAAGTGATGTCTTTGCCGTTTCTGGTGACATATGCATAGTTGTCGGTGACAAAATGGCCAGCAGAAAAATAAATGAGAAACAAGTTGCATTGTGTTTGGGTATGATAAACATACATCTTCTGGCAAATACTTTTTATTCTATAACCACAAAACGCCGAAGCAAATGGGTAAAAAAAATGGCTACTGCAAAAAGAAACTCTAAGGGCCGGTATTATAAATATGTTTTGAAGTTAACTTAAATTCAATCAAGTTAACTTGAGCTTCAAAATGTCAGTTTTATAAAGGTACCATCTTTTAAATAAAAAAAAAGAAGAAGAAGGCAAAAAGGTAACCTACAATTTTTCTCTTGGCAAAACGATCCCGTTGAACTAGAATAAGTTTTCATCATTTTCCATGAGAAAATTAACGTAACGTTCTGGTGCAGACTAATCTAGGATTGAGCGAGTTTTTAGACAGACGATGGGCTCTTGAAGAAAAATCCAGTCCCTTCCCAAAATCCTCCTGTATCGTCTGTGGGCAAGATAAAAGTGAAAAAGAGAACCTTCAAAGAGAGTTGTGAGGGAAGAAAATAGAGTTAGGAAGAGAAAAAAGAGAGACTATTCAACATACCGAAAATTATTCATACAGTATGGAAAAAGGGTGGCTATTAATGTATATCTAGGTGATGACACATTGTTTACTTTTCGAAACATTAATGTTTATATGATTTCAGCCATTGTACACTTAAAACTTGTCGAATCTCTTGTGATTGTTGACATTCAATGAAATTCTGGTTTACCTGGTGAATATTCTGTTGACTATTGTGTGTGTGGCCAAGAAAAAAAGTGAAAAAGAGAACCTTCGAAGAGAGTTGAGAAAAAAAAGAGACTTAAGAAGATAAAAAAGAGATATTATTCGACATACCGAAGATTATTCATACAGTATGGAAAAAAACTATATGTTTATCTAGGTGATAAGGACACATTTTCACACCATCTTGTTTGTTTCAAATGAAATAAAAAAACTGTTTTTGTTAGTTTTATTTTTAATTCGAACATTCGACGATAACAATGCAATTTCCCCTGTGACCTTTCTAATAACACTGCTAGTAGTTGACTTGTGAATACCCCCAAAATCTCCAGCAACTACCAAGAATGAACCAGTTGCATAAAATCTGAGTGTAATCAACACTTGTGTTACTGGCGATAGAGGATGATTTCTAAAAATAAAAATATTTATAATTCTACAATAATTAAAATCGCTACTAGAAATGCTGACCTATTAGTTGGTCTTTGTAAATTTGCTTCAATGTGCCCCATTAACGAGCGTACAGACTCTCTTGATGTTCGAAATCGGTTTTTGAATTCTGTTTCGTTCTACAAGGTGAAATGGTCTAACCGATTCCTAAATATCCTTTGTCGCCGAGGGGCTTCAACAATATTCACAGCATCTTCTTCATCATCGGTTAAAAGTTCCTCAAAAATAACGTGGATATCGTTTGCTAACATTTTGCGAAAACGAAAAATAAAAACAATAAAATTGAGGTTATATGACTCATATGCAATATTGACAGGAGCAGGAGAATTGTCGACGATCGAAAATCACCATTTTCTACAAAGTTAACTTTAACCGACACCCGTTCCACCCGATAAAGTTAACTGCTACATTTTGAAGTTAACTATAACATGTGACGTCATCCACAAGTTAACTTCTAGTTATCTGTCGAAATAGTTTTATAATACCCACCCTAAGTCATTTGCCTTTATTGAAGCAATTGAGGCAAAACGATCCTCATGATTTTTGAAACTATTTAAGAATGGATAGTGCAAGTTTTGAGACATTATTATCTATGGTAAAAGTAGGATTGACAAAGCAGCATTCTTCTATGCGAGAAACGAGATCCTACGAAATACTCCGTTGGAATTTCTGCTCAAGCACAACAAGAATATATGAACGTAAGTAAACAAATCTCTATTTCAGAAACATGAATCTGCAAATGAACGTTGAATATTCTAATATTCATACTTTAAACTAAACTAGTATTTCACTACAGAAAAACAATACCATTATTTCAAACTAGTGTCACACAACTAAATATTATATTAACTTAATTAATTCCGCATCATGAGGAATGTCTTGTGCAACATCTGAATAATATGCACATAATGCATTGGACGTAGTAGGTTGTGGGCTTGGTTGGGAGGATGGGGATGGTGTTTTCATGGTATACGCGTATAAGCGTAGTCTTATTATTGACGGTCGATTGCCAAGAAAAAGCATTGTTAATAGCAGTTTTCTCAGTAACATCTGTTGAGTTGATTCTTTAAATATCCCTTCTGCTAGTTAGGTCCTCCCTCAAGAAGATCCCTGTTTCTTTAAGCAGCTTTCTCTTGCCGTAAATAGTTTCCTTGGTTTCCTGGCTTTTTAGCTTGAGAAAAATTCCTCTCGTTTTGCTTTCTTCCTTGCTGCCAATCCTGTAGAGTATGGATATATCTCTATCTGATAGGTATTGTATATTTTTTCGAGTGCTTATATCTTCATCAGATTTTCCTCAAGGCTAAATATTCTCAAGGTAGGCGATCTGGTTGCTGGATCCATTTGGTCCATTTCATCTACGAATTTTTTTTTTCGCCATTTTTATTTCATTTTCCAGGAGTTTGAATTTATTTTCAAACTGTTGATTTAACCTTCAATAGTTTCTGATCTATTGTTTTTATTATGGCTTCAGTGACGTTGCTTACTATTTCACTGAGAGTACCTTTTTATGGATTTGCTCACTGCTTGATTGACTGCTGTTACTATCTCCTCTCGAGTTTCTCTTGTTAGGACACATTTCTTCTTTCTAACCGACGAAACCAAAAAGGAGGAGGTTTTCTAGTCGACGCGTATATTTTTCTTTGGATGTTTTTTTTTTATTAAATAGGGTATACCTCATTGTGGATCATATTTCAATTTGGAATGGAATAATCCACCCCTATTGGTGGAAAAATAGGGGATGATTGATTTCTCACTTGTGAACATTGACACACATATGTAGTTGACATTGACAGATCCTCCTACATCCGTCACAATAGTTACATTCTATGGAAGGATGGAATTATATACAAAGTGATAAAATCAACTAACCAGAACTTTCAAAAATAATTTTAAAATTATATTATATAACAATAAATAGTTAAAGTGGATAATCATATTATTTAACAGTTAATAGTTGAAGTATGCTAGGTAAGTAAGTATATTGGAAGTAATTAGAAATTAAGTAGGTAGTAATTAATAGATTTCAGCCACAAAAAAATAAAAATACAAACTTTTTAACAAAAAATTAAACCGTCGAAAAAATCAACTGGAAATGATCTTCGATAATTGTTTGTTTGGCGCCGACTCAAAATTAGTTACTCACATTAGTTTAGGAGCTCAATTATCATTAAGCCTAAGAAGGTTCATTTTAGTTTTTGCTTCTCAGTTGATTTTTTCGTCGGTTTATGATTTTTCAATGGTTCGGTAATGAGATGTTACTTTACTACTATTGTTACTTTTTTAACTATATATTTTCCGTAGTAACTTATTATTTCATTTGTTTTCAGAGGCTCAAATTATAGTCGACTACTCACTACTCTCCATAGACATGAATAACGACCATAACGTCATATTATTACCTTACATTTTATTATGACCGTATTGACGTGCTCATGAAGTATTATTTTTGATATTAAATTTTTGAGTGAATAGTCTTCGAAAGTAAAAGTGATAGAAACGGATCGAAAAAACATATCAAAAACTGCGGGATTGAATTAAAATAGCTGATCATAAGAGCATTTCACCTTTTCATCTATATGATGTCTTGCTGCCCAAAAAACGTAAGTTCTTATTTATTTGATCAACATACATTTTTTTCTCATAAAGTCAGTATAGAATATCTCACATCTTTTCAAGTAACATCGCACAATTAATGGAATGAGGTTGAATATCGTAAATAGTTATCAATAAACGTGAAATGTGGTTTATATTGGTGAATATTTTGAAATTGTCATAAACATATATCATCATAATAAATATGATGACATTGCTGTTGTTCGTTGTGCCAACATACATGATCAACCTTCGATTAACGTTGTTCTTTCTTTACATTTATCAAAATGAAATTGTATCAGACATTATAAAATTTATTCATCTGCAATTACTCCACTTTACTATTGAAGGTTCAGGACTGTTGAATAGCAATGAGTTGATGATTCTTACTGGAGATTTCAATGTTGATTTCCGATTAGAAAATCTCATGCATCAATTGATTGAGGGAAAAAATAATTTAACAATGAATAATTCTCCCCTTCAGTCAACAACGAGATAATGTGTGATAATTGTTTCCTCAAGAAATTTAGAAAATTTGTGGAGCTGAGTTTATGATTTTTATTTTAGTTATCATAATCCTTTGATTTCATATTTAAATTCTGAAATAATTATATTAATTTATTTGTAATGCTTGATGGAAATAAAGGACTTTATGTTGATCAGTGATGATTATATTTAGTGGAGTAATATTAGATTTTAGCTTCAGAAAGTTAGAGGACGGAGGTTACTTTTTACTGTACATCAGTGATGATGTTAGGAAGAACATATAAAAAGTTGCCAACCGTAAAGTGTGTGCTTAATTCATTATTCAACAAATAAGTTGCAAAATTACATTGTTCATTGAATATCTTGAATATTTTTGAAAAACCGATAGTGCCATTCGAAAGAATGGAAGATTTTACATGAAAAGGTGTCATATAAACAAACGTGAAAAAATATATTTATAGGAATAGTACATATATGAAGTTAGGTCAAAGTAGAATTTTCTATGTAATCAATTGAAGATCTGCATTCCTTAAATTTTCAAGATAAACATCTGAAATTTTCACAATTTACTCTAGTTTATAATGTGATATTGAAATGTTTCAATCTGTACTCCAAGAATGTTTAATTGGTGTTATTAAAAAAATTATTAATAATACAATTTCTACAAAAAATAAACAAATCCGTGAAATTTGTTGTTAAATATACTTTGATACTATTCATACGGAAAAAAATAAGCTTCCCCAACCAACATATTATAATATTTTTTATATGTTAATATAAGTGCAAATTGTATCAAATACAAAAATATTACGTTTTTTTAGTAAATTGACACAATGTGCATTTTTATAAATGAGTTCGTGCTCAAAATTCTTGTTTAAAATAGAAATATAAGTTTATATTTCGATGTATTTTATATTGTATCGATAATACCATATTTGAATGTTAGAGAGAGATAGAACACGAGACAACAGTTGAACGGTAAATTTAGTGCTCACCTGATGCTCTACGTAAACGTGGAGTAATATTAGATTGTAGCTTTTAGAAGTTGGGGAATGGTGAAAACGTTTTACTGTACATCATTGATGATGTTGGGAACAACCGTAAAGTTTGTGCTTAATTAATTATTCAACAAATAAGTTGCCAAACTACATTGTATATTGGATATTAAAAGAAAATGGTGCCCCTCGCAAAAATTCAACATTTTACACCAAAAAGGTATATACAATTTTAAAAAAACTGTGAGCTGCAGAATTTTTTTGCTAACATGCAAAAATGTGAGTGCAGCGCTAGAGAAGTACGCAGCCACGAGCGCTTCACACTAAATTTATAATTACTTTTGATCTAATTTCAAATTAGGCTAACAAAAATTCAACTAAAAGAAAAAAAATGCAGATAACGAGAAGTCATGTTTTTAAACGTGAAAAAATTATGAATTGGAATAATAGGTATATGAAATCACGTCAAAGTAGAATTCTGTCTAAAATCAATGAAAGATCTGGCATTTTTTTTATTTTCAAGATAAACATCTGAAATTTACACAAATTACTCCCAAAATGACAAATAAAAAAAAAGCGATAAAAAAAATCTTAAAATTCCATTTCGAAAAATACAGTGCTCAAAATATTGAATAATTTAAAAAAATTACAACATTTGAATTTTTAGGCCATGCTGCAAAGACCAAAAACTCTAGTTAAAAATGTGATATTGAAACTGTTTTTTACGAGATGTACACATAAATAAAAAATAGCTGTACATTATCATTCATGGAATCTACCTTTACGGCTGGCCACGCGATAATTTTTTTCGTATCATATTCTCGTTTAGCGACTCAAAAATCCCTATAGCATCAATTTGGGTTGAATTGCTTCGAAATTCATTGAGTTATTTGCCTAACAAAATTGTTTTTCATTTTTTAAACAATTAATAAATAATCAGCGCACAAATATAAGTTCATAACTTCCTTCTGTGAGTCATTTCCAAGTGAAATCGAAAGGTTTTAGGAAAATCCATGGCGTCCTCCAGGATTCCGAAATAATGCATAATTTTTTGCTATTTTTACTCCACTAATTATCAATATATACTATTAAATTCTTTATTCTTGATTTAATCCTAATATTTTCCCTAAAGTCAAAGAAGTTTCACTTCAACCGCGCGTAAAGGTTACACGCACTATTTTTTGGGAATATTGTTAAATTAAGTTTGAATAATTATCTCCTAAATATTCCAACTGAAAATTAATTTGAAGGACCCCCACCAAAGTACGAGAATAAATAGTAACCACGAGATAACTTTCAGCCAGCTAATCCATCCATTTACGTTCAGGAGAAACTTCCTAATTATTATTAAGCGAATCATTCATTCTAATAGAGGTGCACATTTGGTGAAGGTTCGTTAAACGTCGAGCATCCGTTCTCCCGACGTCAAGAGGCGTAAGATGAAGGAGCAAAGTTAACAAACTCATCGACAATCTAGTTGCAACATGCTCTCTACTTCATTCTTACTGTGAGATCGACCTATGTGTTTCCTTATTCAGAGCCTGAATTCAATTTACCCGCCTATATTGTCTCACAAGTTCGATGAGATTTGAAGATAGAACAGGGCTATGATTAATGAATATTTGAATGCGTTTCACAAATCATCAACCACTGACGTTAACCTTGGAGCATTTTGGGTGATGTGTAACTCATGTTTGGAAAAATATTATTTGACACATAATCAATCAATCAATCAAAAATATACTTTATTGTAGAAGATTTCACCTTATTGACAAAGCATGCAATAGTAAATATATACGGTCACAAGTGTAAGTAGTATAAAGGAAAAAGTTAAAACAATGAAGGGTTAATACCTAGATGAAATTTCAATACAGAATTGACATCTGAAGTTTGAAATAATAACACCAAAATGAAGTTTTTAAATGTCATAATTTCGTCAATTTATATAAGATGCACATAGTTTACAAAATACAATAAATAAATTTAGTACGAGAGTGTAACTTAAAAGTATGAGTTCGGAAATAAGATCACCCTATTGATCACGTTGTCAAGAGTCCTAATAAATCATCAAAGTGTAACATTTTAAAGTTCAAGAATTTAATATTTACACATATAGATTTGCATTTATAATATGATTTTGATCTACTTAAAACCCAAGTGTGGCGTTTTTTTGATTTTTCAACCTGCATGATATTTAGAGTATACAAGGTGTCCCAAAACTTTTTCTATTAGGGAATGTATAAATAGGGTCATAATATCACTAGTAGGTACTCTATATTTTTTTCCTAAAGTTAAGGGCTCTTGAAGTTACAAAATGAAAAATGTTTTTATTTCATAACTTAGTAAATATTGAAAATCAACCAAATTTTGTTGATGACGGAATAAATCAAATTCTTTCGATGAGGTTTCATACATGAGTCAGTTGGTTAGTTACATAGTCAGGAACGGACTGTCCCCGATGGTCCACACCTCAAAACTTTGAAATGACTGAGATTTTTCAATATTTTCCAACAAATCCAAGGTTTTCCGGGATAATTTTCTGAATAAAAGTCCTCATGTGTGAAGTCGATCAGAGAGCAAAGATTTTTGATGAATATGCACTATTCGACGACATTCAATCCCAGCGTCCACCATTATCTGAAATAAAAAACTTTCAAAGCCGAAATAATAATGATCAATTCAGCAACAGTTATAACTAGGATGTTAATAAAGAATATGAAGAAAAAAGTCTCAAACAAAAAGTACAATTCGAAAGTATCATTCACAATTTAGAAAGCAGATATATTTTCAAATGAAATTTTAAGTTCTGTAGATTTGTGTTGTTTTTGAACTGACAAGGTTGTAACGAAGCATTTTTTCCAAGCTCCGATACTAAGAAAGACTAACGAAAAGTTTGAAGTAACTTTCTCTTTCCTTCTGAGTCGAGCACAAGCTCTTTCACTTCCCTTTTGGCTTCCGTTCCGAGAACAAGTTTGTTGTTCTCCAGAATAAGTGATTGAAATCGTTCTGCGAGTCGCGAGTCAAAGGAAATAGTTTTCCGTAAAGTATAAGCATTCATGCAAAAGTTTGATTTGAGTAGTGAGGTAACCGTAAGTGGAACATTGTGTTTAAACCTTTGATAACTTGTTGATTTGATTGGGTCATTATGTCACAGTGATGCCCATATAGCCCTGTTGTATATATCTTTCCCCCACTGTGTTTGGAAACCGTTTGAGTTTATTAGGTTGGCGAAACGCCTAATTGATTTTATTGCGTACATTGTAAATATTTCATGAATAGTAGGATTCAGCTGTACAGAATCGGACAAGTGTGGAATATTCCAGTCCCGTGACTTTCACGATAAATCCATTTATGTATTAAGTTGTTATTTCGGATTACTTTATGTCGTGGGGAATTTTTGTTTAACAAAGAATATATATTAATAATTCCTATCACTACGATAGCAGACTGTCTCACCAATTGACCGTCTTAAGTTCATTTATTTTGTATTAATTCACAATCCTACCGTACTCGGGAGGATTGCCAATGGCATTTGTTTCATTTCTGACTCTGGGAGGTATTTAGAGTTTAATAGAATTCATAGCATCCTGGTACTCGATTGAAATAAATAGTGAATTTGACATTTTGCATCTATTTTGCTGCTGTGGAATTTTAATATCCTATAGCACGAGATCGATAAACCACTCATATTATCTCGAGTTTACGATCTCAGGTTCCGCGGAGGGTCACAATATGTCAGTTTTTTCAGCTGCTAAAGTTGTGAAGCATGGCCGAACGAGAGCAGTTAGCGCGTTATAAATTAGATCTCAAGTTAACAAATTTTTTTTGTTTCCCTCAAGATGCTTGAAGAGTAAATAAAGCATTCGATCTTGAATTGTTAATAAGACTAATATACAGATATTAGGGCTTTTTAATTTAGGATAAAGTCCCTGAAGGTGGTTTCATAAGATACTCGACTTTTCTATATTAAATTAATTATGAATCTGGTGAGTAATACACGTTGATGTCTCGTACACAGAATCCTAGAATACTTAACTGCTTCCTGCTGAGTTGGTACTTAGCTAGGAGTAGATCAGGAGTGTGAGAACACCATAGTTTGGGCTTTGACAAAGGGTGGGTCGAGATATTTAAGTGATTCTGTTTTCTGCTAAAGTGAATATTACGAGTAGGCCGTAAAGTTTTGTTTTATATATTGAGACGAGTTTATAAAATAATAAAATTAAGCTGGACGAATTTAATTCCCACGCACACCATAAAAATAACTTTCTGAACTTAGATTGTAAAACAATAGGAAAATCGGTCTCTTGGGTGACAAAGTAAGATAAAGTGAGATATCTCACAAAGATTTTGGTAATTATATTCTGTAAGAGGTGTTATAGTTTATGAAAAGTATGACTGTATGCGAGTATCGAGTATGACTGTGTGCACGTACCAAGTTTCTGAGAGAAACCTATTGGAATTCACAGAGGAAGTAGACGTTGTGATTGAACAACTCTCAAATGACTATAATGCCAAAAAGACTATCCGTAATGATATTCACAATTTTCTATATAGAATCAAACGTAGCAAACAAAATTTCAACACTCACATTCACAAACATTTTCACTCTATTCTTGAAGAAATTAAAACCAAAATTAAAGATCACAATATTATATCATCAAAAGCAGATGAAGGTAATTGTATAGTAATTCCGAATAAATCAGACTACCTTCAAATCCATTTAACAACTTCATCAAAAGACTTAAACTCCAATTGAAGAGTCATTCTGAATTTTCAAAGAACATTCTGCTCCTTTTTCATTGATTTCTAGCAATCCAGTCATTCCTTGATTGTATGGACTTCCAAAGATCCATAAGATCGACATACCGATAAGGCCAGTAGTGAGTTTAACCAATACTCCAGTTTCAATTCTAGCCTCTTTCATTTACAAACTTATAAAACAGTTGACTAATTTGATTAATAAACTTACGATTTAAAATCTACCCCCAGAAACTTAAGGATGATAATGCGCAAATTACTAGAAGAGTAGAAGAACAGGATAGAATTATAGAAACTCTGGTTAGAAAGCAAGAAAAACAAGATGAAGTTACTAGAAGTCAAAACATTTTATTTTATGGTTTACAAGAGAGTGAAGGAGAAATCTGCAGTAAGTTGGTTTTAGACATAGTAAAAGGAACAATGAATTTGAACGTTAGTGAAGAAGTTATTGCATCATCCTTCAGACTAGGAAAAAAGGTAAACAATATAATCAGACCAATATTAGTGAGATTTTATACCGTCTATTATAAGGAACTGGTCTACAAGAATAAGAGACATTTAAAACAAACCAAGGTTATCGTAAGAGAAGACCTTACTCCTGAAAAAGTTTAAGTATTGAAAGCTGCACTGAATAAAGTGGGTAGGAATGGAACCATCTGGACACATCATGGAAACGCTAATCAAATTAGGAAGTTAGCCTCCATAGATGATATTGATAAAATTTAATTTAATTGTTCTGAATATTTTTATATATATATGTGTATATACATATTAATTTTTTTCTCGTTCTCTTTCTTTCCTTTCTTGATTATATATTGAAATATATATCATCATACCTTTATTTCGTCATAGAATGAAAACTCAAATAGCTATATTTAAATCGTTGTTTGTTAACTCATAATAGGATTAATTTTGCAGCACCAGCAATATGGGTGCAATTGACTCACACGTTTGTGGTGGTTTTTTGCTTTGTTGGTGGTTTCTGTTGAATTTGAAAATATAATATTACTTTTTGCAATTTCATATTATTTTACTGTTGATATAAATTAGTTCAGGGACTTTTAAAAGATGGATTTCTTGAAGGTTGGTTGTGTCAATGCTAGATCATTAGTTCCTTCGATAACTGATGTAAAACAAACTATTTCAGAGAATGATTTTGATATTTTTTTGATATGCGAAACGTGGTTAAAAAATTATGTTGATAATTCTGTTATAAATATTAGTAATTATCGCTTATATAGAGCTGATAGAAATTGTCATGGTAAGGGAGTATGTATATATGTTAGAAATAAGATACGTAGCGAGATACTCATTAGTAGATTGGATTACATTTGGGAACAACTATGGGTTAAGGTAGTTATTAATGAGAAATCATTTGCTGTAGATATTATTTATAAACCACACGAACAAAATACGGAAATTTTTTTAGATGAATTTGAAGATAGCCTTGCCTCAATATATCCTACTGTTGATGAAATTATTTGTATGGGATATTTCAATTTGAATTTATTAGAGTATGATAATACGAGCGTTAAAAAATTCAGTTCGATTTTAGAATCACTCAATCTATGTCAAGTAATTGATGGACCTACTAGAATCACTGCTACATCGGCAACACTTTTAGACTATGTAATAATTCCTGAAGGTACTAATTATAATAAAGGTATTATGCAACAAGTAATTTCAGATCATTCAATGGTATTTTGTGAGTAGAAAATATCAAATGAACAGAGAGGTCCTAAACTTGTTACATATAGAAATTTCAAAAATTTTGATGATGATAATTTTCAACGAGATCTATTTGACACGTCATTTTTCAGGATATATGATCAGGAAACAGTAGATGGGAAGGTTTCTTACTTAGTCAATTGTCTAAATAATTTGCTTGATAGGCATGCTCCTATTGTTACCTCGAGGGGTAACAAAACCTAAAGCACCGTGGATAACATTTCCTATAAAGAAAACGATGGATGAAAGAGACAAAGCTCTAAGAAAGTATAAAAGAACGAGAACTGAAGCAACTTTACAAACTTATAAAAATTTACGAAATTTTACATTCCAATCCATCAAAAGAGAGAAAAGGGCCTATTTTATCTATCAATTCAGTAACAGTAAACCAAAAGATATGTGGCGAATTTTAAGAGCTAACAAATTTTCACCAGACAAATCACTTGATATACCAGAAAATCTGAGGGATCCAAATGAAGCTAATAGGTTTTTTATTGAATCAGTGCCGCAAGCTGAACCATCGGATGGAATAAAGTCTTTTTATAAATAAAATAAACTCAATAATTCCGATTTCAAATTTAGTGAAACTAATGATTTGCTTGTCTATGAAGCAATTTGTGACATCAAATCAAACGCTACCGGATGTGATGGATTAAGTATAAATTTCATCAAACTGTGTTGTCTATTTATTATCTAGTATATTACACATATTGTGAATTTTTGCATAAGCGAAAATGTCATCCCGGAGGTATGGAAGAGAGCAGTTGTCAAAGTTCTACCTAAAAAACAAGATCCAACTGAGTTCAAAGACTTACGTCCAATAAGTATTCTACCTGCGTTGTCAAAAATCTTGGAAAAAACTTTAGAATCTCAAATTAAGAATTATTTACATATACATTCACTATTACCCTCAATACAGACAGGTTTTCGGTAAGGGTACAATTGTACTACTGCTTTAATTCATGTTATTGATGATATTGTCAAAGCTACTGATTCGGGTTATTCAACATTGCTGGTTATGCTGGATTTTAGTCGCGCTTTTGACACGATAAATCACGATTTAATGATTTGTATTTTGAAATATATGGGTTTTTCTAATGAGGTTCGTTCTTTAATAGAGACCTACCTTGAATTTGGGCAACAACAAGTTTTCATGAATGGTATTAGTTCAGACTATCTCGTACTAGGATCTGGTGTACCTCAAGGGTCGATCCTTGGGCCACTACTATTTTCTATATACGCTTCTCATCTCTTGAATGAAATCCAGGACTGCAAAGTTCATTTATATGCTGACGATACTCAGCTGTATTATAGCTTCAGGCAGGCTGATGTGGATAACGCTTGTGTCGTTATCAATAAAAATCTAGAGGAATTTATCAGTTATGCAACTGAACACTGCCTACTTATAAACACAATCAAATCTAAAATCATGCTGTTTGGAACTAAGCGAAACAGAAAACATTTATTGAATTTAGTAAATATTACTATTGGTAATGAAGAATTAGAGGTTGTAAGTGAAGCAAAAAATTTAGGAGTTATATTAGATTCTGAACTGAGGTTTGAAAGGCATATAAATAGTTGAAAAGGGAAACATTCTCAATTGAATATTGATAGAAATATTTTTCTGTGAATTGAAAAATCCACGATTAAAATGAAGTTATTTTTTGTGAAAACAACTACTTCCCCGGCTAAAGCCACGCTGGACATTGAACTACATCTGATAGATATTCTGGAAAGGCCCTAACTCAAAAGAAAAAATTTGAAATTGAAAATTTGCATTTTCTTAATTAAGACTGGAATAGAAAATCAAATAACTATCTGAATGAAAATGCAAATTTTCAATTTAAGATTTTTTCTTCTGAGTTAGGGCCTTTTCAGAATATCTATCAGATGTAGTTCAATGTCCAGCGTGGCTTTAGCCGGGGAAGTAGTTGTTTTCTGTTAGACATTCACAAAATATAACTTCATTTTAATCGTGGATTTTTCAATTCACAGAAAAATCTTTCTATCAATATTCAATTGAGAATGTTTCCCTTTTCAACATGAATACCCCACAAGAGGTTATCTTGACGATGGAAGATAGTGACTAAAGTTCTTCTTTCAGTCGCAGATGATTCCACATCTGATTTTATGAACATCCTGTTTATATTTTCAACAAATCAGCATATAAATAGGTTGTTACAACGGGCGTATTGTAATATTAAAATGATATACGGCAATCGACACCTTTTTCCTATTCATGTTAAAAACATATCTCTATGAAACACTTGTGCTATCATTATTCAATTACGCAGATGCTCTGTACGGACCTAATCTAACTCACCTATTTAAAAATAAGATTAAGAAAGTTCAAAACTCATGCCTACGTATGATTTTTGGTATAAGAAGACGACAACGAGTATCTCATAAATTGAAGGAGATTGGATGAATAGAAGAAAGGTTCATTTTATTACCTTATGCCATAAAATATTTATTGATAAGAAACCTTCCTATCTACAACGCAAAATTACGTATCGTTCAGATGTCCATAATGTAAATATTAGAAAAAGAGATTTACTTACTGTACCTCACTTCATGACTGAGTTTTCCAGACGTTCGTTTACATACCAAATTTACTCTCAATATAATGCCATTCCATCCGAATTTAAGGTTTATAATATTTCAAAATTCAAAAGAACCCCCAAAAATATATTTTGGACAATCAAATTTAGCAGTAACGTAAAATATCTACCTGCTCATTTTTTCACTTGAAAAAGTAAATGCGTAAGTTTGTTTCTCGTTTTGTATATCATCTATTATAAATCGTTTCGCCTCGTGGATCCTCTCTTATGTCATCAATTATAAATTGTTTGATGCTTATTAATATCTAATTTGTATCTATTACGATACACTCATATTTTCCTTGAATTTTTCTTTTCTTTTTTTTATTATCCTGTTTTGCAAATAGTAATTAATGTATTTAATTCTATGTTTTAGTAGCTACTAACTATAAATTACACAAGATTTGTTTGGGTTGAGTGGAAGAATATTTTTTGTTGTGCAGTAATGTACAACTGAAAATAAACTCCGCCTTTTATTTTCAAATGTATTTGAGTAGGTAAATTATTTGTTTTTGTGCTTTTATTGAAAATAATAAAGACGTTTATCATTATTATTATTATTATTGTCTAATGATTCCATTTGATGTTAGCAATCTCTTCACCTGTTCCAAAAATGGAAACTTTACCACTAGTCATCGAGGCTCTAAGTCTTGCAAAAGTTGATGACAATTGTACTAATTTTATATTGACCATTTTGAATTTTTGCCTTTCACAAGATTTTCTTATATTTAATGAAAAATACTATCAGCAACCCGAAGGTCTTGCTATGGGTAGTTGTTTATCCCCCTTTTTAGCAGATATTTTCATGAACAATTTAGAAAATAAATTCATTGTCACGGATATTGATCCTGAAATTCTACATTGGTACGAATATGTTGATGATTGTTCAGTGTTTGTGAATGGTAATACAGAGACTGCTCAAAATTCATAAACAAACATAAAATTCACCTCAGAAATAGAATCAAATGATAAAATACATTTTTTAGATCTTACAATACATAAAAATATCAACTCCGTAGATTTTAATATCCACAGAAAACCTACACAAACTGATCATATGATACCTAGTTCTTCGAATCATCCCCATTAGCACAAAATGGCTGCCTTCTATTGTTACATCCACAGATTTTTAAATGTACCTCTTTCTACTGTTGATTATCCAAAAGAAATGAATATTTTGAAACAAATAGCTTCCAACAATGATTATAATCCTAGCATCATCAACACTTTGATTCAAAAAATAAAAATGAACATAACTTATCTTATCCAAAATTAAATTCAGTTGACAAATTTGTTTCAATTCCTTTTTTAAACGTCAACATTTCTAACGAAGTAGTTGCATTGAAAGTAACTTTGACAACATTTAAATTTTCTTCAAAACCAACAATAGCTTGAGTAGATTTTTGGTCAATACAAAAGACAAAATTGACAAACTTTCCAAAAGTGGTATATATAAGTTGAATTGTGAAGACTGCGATGCAGCCTACATTGGTAGAACTTGTAGACCTTTGAAAGTTCGTATTATGGAACATTCAAATAGTAATGAAGTTTCTGCCCTCGGTCATCACTTAAGATTCAACAATCATAATTTTAGTCCGAATAGAAATTCACAAATCTTACATGAGGTCAGTTCCAAAAATTATAATAGATTAGAATTTCTTGAAGATTTACACATTAGTAAAGAAATACTCAACAATAACCTTTGTCTCAACACGAAAGTCCATTTAAATAGATCCTATATTCCACTTCATAGACGTCTAAATTAAATAATATTGAACTTCCTCAGTCTTTTTTACTCTAATTCACATTTAAATTTTCTTGTTAATCATGCTAATATTTTCAATTTCCATCCTCTATGATGATTTTACGTGTATCTCTTTGCAATTTGCCAGCCTCTTTTTCAGTTTTCTCCATACTGAGAACACAAGTCATGTTCTGGATTAGCACCTTTCAGACTCTGTTTTACTCCAGCTGTGGGCGTTGTGAAGTTGGGTCTAGTTCCCATTAGACTTGTTTCACACTTCATATCCCCCAGTTGCGGTTCAACTGAGCCATGGTGGACAAGGATTGTAATTTTTATTAAGGAAAATTTAAATTCATTGTCCATGGACGGTACCAAAATTATTCAATTGTTTGTTTTGATCAGGACAGGTCTAACTAGACTTCTCCCTTAAACTTATATTCAATAACGATGACTTAAATGTGAGAATTGAAGAGTCTTGTCTGGTCTTCCTTGGAATACCGGAAAATATATTTGACAGATGAAAGTCCTCATTAGATTGATCATCTTCTAGTGTGTTTTTCGTATGACAGGGATATTCCTTTCTTGATTCTGATATCGCCATGGTTCTGTGTTCCATGTCAATCTATTTCATCGTTCACTTGTCAAACTTGTCACTTGGGTCCAGCTATCATACCTTAACAATGGCTTTTGAAAGATAATGAAAATGTAATCTCAATTTCCATCCTGGCCTAGGATATGTCTTTTTAACATGTTTGTCACGTAAACTCATAAAACACTCATTGATCATGAGATATTTTATGGTCTTTTTGGATTCTTGTACACCTGACGAGTGAGTAACCTCACGTTTAAAATATGCCAATTTTCTTTCTCAAAAAAAACTTTCAGTTACTTGTTTTCTATCAATATAACTTACTTTCAGGTACGCACTGATGATGACCTAAGGGTCGAAAGGGCTTTGCTACGATTTTAATAAATTATTTTATGCACGAAATACAACTTTCTTTCATCGGTGATAGTTTATGTCCATTGTTGGAACTTATAAATTGATCAATTTAGGTTCAGCTGTTCAATTTATTTCATAAAATATATTGTTGAGGTTCTCATAATCTTGTGTAATGAATTCAAATTGTGAAAATTGCATAAGTTAAAGTTTAAATGAAATTGTCATATTGAAGTTACATTTGGAAATTTGTATGGAAAGTACCTTCCCCTTTTCAAGCCTATAAACTATAGGATCAGGCCATTGTTTAAGTTAAGATGAAGACGAGTCTGTCTGACTGTCTGTGTAACCGGAGTCCAGTCCCAAGGGCTGCACTTGAAGCCTACAGGCCTTAGGAAATTTCAGATAAGCCAAGAAACCAGACCCTGGATATTCCGTATCTCCATTGTTGTTACCCTTGGTTAGTGGAGTAAACCACTGAAAAATCTGGCGTCCGAAGGTAAAAGTTGAGCTTCAAAATAGTTTGAAAAAGTGTCTTGGCGCCATAAAGAAAGTAACGATTCTAGGGATAATACTTATTATTCCCGACCCTAGAAAATCGCAGTACACGGTACTCCATTATGAAATATCGAATTCAGCCCTATATTTTGGATTTACGTGTGGAATAATCACGTTTCGGGTTGGCCTGTCATCTGAATCATGAACTGTGGTTATCCCATGAAATTCAAGATCTGAATTTCTCAAATTCTCCTTCACCGCTTAAATGTTGAGGAGTTTCACTAAAAATAGATTGAGCGAAAATTATCAACACGAATTATGAATTAAGCTATTAAAATCGGAAAAAACATGTATACTTATAAAAAGCAAAGGAATAAACTACAAAAAAGCAACGGAATAAACTACAAAAAATCAAACGAATAAACTACAAAAACCGCTGAACATAAATGGGTGAAAAATATCCAGTGAATAATCATGTTTCTTTTCTTCCACAGAAGTGAAGAAAACATCTATGGAGAAAAAATTGAACAGTTTTGATGAAAAACGAGAAAGTGTAATGCAATTTTGTTTCGATGAGTGGGCCGTTGTCATATTGTCACGTGGTGGTGTTGCTACCACGCCTTAGTTAGAGTTTTGCTGAGAGAGTTCAATGAAAAACGGAATGAAAAACAAAGGTAACAAAATATATTGAATATGAGAGCAACAATTGTGAGGGGGGCAAATACAAAAAGAAATATGGTTCACTTACATTATCAAATGCTCAATGATTAAACATTCTAGGTGTCCAAAGTGGCAACCGTTCCGAGAACCGTCCTCTAGCTGGACCCAAATCAATCTCTCCGTTGATATGTGGATTTTTGTTTACAATCGTGAAGGTTTGAACAAACTCAATGTTATGAAACGTATAATGGGGAACAGTGCACAATTAACAAATATCTAAATTGGAACAAAAGTTGAAAATAATAGTGGTAAAAGATTGACTCTGATTTAAACTATGCCTTTCGTGACATAACTCCCCCTTCAAAATTGCTAGCCCTCGACAATAAAATTTTTTATCACAACACATACCAACAGGGAGACGACGTTGGGTTTTTGCCGTGCCGAAAGGGGACGGGGGCAGGGGAGTTAGAAAGTTAAGAAGCCCTGTTATCAATTGAACATTCTTTTTTTTTTCAAATTATTCCCGACTTATTTTTGTAAGTAACATTTTGGTTCTATTCATTCAAAATTTATAACTACTGGAAGAGATTTATTAATTCACTTTATCCATTCAATCTGTGTATTCATTTTAATAAACTTTTTCTATATTTTTCACAAAGTGTTTCCAATCAATAAAGGGTCAGATTCAACATAGTGAGTCGTGAAACACCCCCAATTCACGACAAGCCTTCCTTCAGTTCATGTCTTCTCGAGTCATTCACTCGAAACACACTCTTTAAATACAAAAATCAACAATAAGGCGTATATGAAACGTGTCAGCTCAACAAGGTAATTTTCATCCAATTTTCATTATATATTTATTCATATGCAATTTTTTCAAAAACTATTTAATTATATTCCAAGCATTGAACATACCATCACTACATAATTCGGAAAAACTATTCTAAGAAAATGAACGGAAATGTGTAAAATCACCATTTGGAACCACTACTGGACCATATCCTTCGTATTCTCAAACTGACAATTTTACTTTTCGCATTTTCACAAAGCATATGCCTATTCGAAGGGCTATTTGCAAGATAGTTATCCTCCCACTGCTGGCAATATACATGTGTTTCTTTGAAGACCTTTTTCTTTCTGAAACTAACTGAGAATTTTGACTTCCGATATATGTTAGTGATCATGAATGCAAAGAAGTGTGAAATCTAATATAAAAAAAGAAACTTCAAATTTTTCCATCTCACAGCGAAAAATATCAGAACTTATTATCACCACATAACAACAACTGCCACAAGTACAAATTTCCATATTTATCGTGGAACAATAAAATAAAAAATGTTATCAACAAATAAATATACAAGAATTCGTAATTTGAAAAAAAAAATTGCTCGAGGTACTTCAAGAGATTTATTATGGGGAATAAACCTCCAAAATCGATAACACGGCGCCTCCACCATATGTCACGTGGTGGTGTTGCTACCACGACTTAGTTCAATGAAAAACGCAAAAAAAAACTAAGATAACCAAATATATCCCTTCAGTTCATGTCTTCTCGAGTCATCCAGTCAAAACACACTCTTCAAATACAAAAATCAACAATAAGGCGTATATGGAGCGTGTCAGTTCATCGGGGTACTTTTCATCTACTTTTCATTATATATTTAATCATATTCAATTTTTTTCAAAAACCATTTCATTATATTCTAGGCATTGAACATACCATCACTACATAATTCGGAAAAACCATTCTGAGAAAATAAACGGAAATGTGTAAAATCTCCATTTGGAACCACTACTAGACCATATCTTTCGTATTCTCAAACTGACAATTTTACTTTTTGCATTTTCACAAAGCATATGCCTATACGAAGGGCTATTTGCAAGATAGGTATCCTCCCACTGCTGGCTAGGCAATGTTTCCAAGACATATACATGTGTTTCTTCGAAAAAGTTCTTCTTTCTAAAACGAACTAAGAATTTTGACTTCCGGTATATGTTAGTAATCATAATTGCGAGAAAGTGTAGAATCTAATATAAAAAGGGGAAACTTCAATTATTTTCATCTTACAGCGAAAAATATCAGAACTTATTATTACCACATAACAACGACTGCACAAAAGTACATAATTTCGATATTTATCGCAGAACAATAAAATCAGAAATGTTATCAACAAATAATTACACAAGAACTCAACATTTGAAGAAAAATTTGCTCGAGGTAATTCGAGAGATTTATTATGGGGAATAAACCTCCGAAATCGAAAACAAGGTGCCTCCACCATATGTCACGTGGTGGTGTTGCTACCACGACTTAGTTCGAGTTTGACAGATAATTCAATGAAAAACGGCATAAAAAACAAAGTTAACAAAAAATATATTGAATATAAGAGCAACAATTGTGAGGGGGACAAATACAAAAGAAATATGGTTTACTTACATTATCAAATTCTCAATGATTAAACATTCTGGGATGTCCATAGTGGCAACCGTTCCGAGAACCGTCCTTTAGCCAGACTCAAATCAATCTTCCCGTTTTGTCTACAATCGTGATTGTTTCAATGAACTCAATGTTATGAAACGTATAATGGGGAACAGTGTATAATTAACAATTATATAAATTGGAACAAAAGTTGATACCAATAATGGTAAAAATTTTACTCTGATTCAAACTACGCCTTCCGTGACAATATGATTGTCACCGTTTTGTCAATATTGTAAAGGATATTCTGAAGTTTTTTGAAATGGCCGAACAGTTTACTTCTAACAAATATGCAGATTTGCACGAATTTTATTGCCGAGCATTCTGTAATGCTACAGAGGATCCCGCCGTCTTTATCACGAACATTTTCCCAATCGGTTGTTACTGGCAGCTTGAGTGCGACAGGTAAATCTAATGGAAAATTCATTTGAGCATGTTCAGTCGATTTTTTCCGATATTATAGGTACATTTTTGCCATAACGAGGTGGTGCGGGTCCTCCTAGGACTGTACGTATCGTTGTATTGAAAAAAAACTTTGGAAGCTATCGCTGATGATACTTCCATGAGTATTAGGAATCTATCACAACAGTTCCATAATCCAGACCCAGTATCTAGAGATTCGTTAGAGAACAACAGCTCCACCCATATCACATCTAGAAGGTACAAGCCCTGACAGAACAATATTTTCCAATACGACTGGAATATGCCATTTGGTTCGTGGGTAAATAAAGAGAGGATATGACTTTTATCAAAAAAGTTTTATCCACTGATGAAGCAGGTTTCAGAAGTATCACAATCTTCAAATATGGGCCGAAAAAAATCCCCTTGGAATATTGTAAACTAGACACCAACAGAAATTCAACGTGAATGTTTAGGCTGGTATCATAGGAAACCATTTCGAAGGACCATTCGTTCTACATGATCGACTGAATGGAGAACGTTATTTGGGTTTCATTCAGAACTATTTGAATAGACTTTTTGAACATGTTTCATTGAAAACCCGAAGAGGTATGTCTATATTTTTTCCAATAGATGGATTGGTGGAAGAAAGCCATGCTCCACACAAACCTCTATGGAAAAAAGTCCATTAAATGAAAACGCAACAAAACCAAACTCATCCCACATACTGACAGAAACCTCAAAATTAAATCAAACTATTGGTACAAAACCGAAGCCACAACTGAAACAAATCAAAGAAATCAACCAAAAAATACATAAAACTAGAACAAGATCCACCAAAGAAACCAACATGAAGTAAAAAGTACTTCGATACCACTTCAGCGATCACCCAGAGGCCATTTTATTAACACAGGAGAGTACATAAGGTATGTATAGAGACATTATATGAAATAGACTAGACAAAAATGGACCGATATGTGAGAGACTCCACATTCGAAAAAATAGACAATTTCCAACTCAAAGATGCAAATGAACCAAAACAGGTCCTAGATATAAATACAAAATTTCCCAATTTCAAAATCATACACAATAATATTAGAAGTTTGTCAAAGAACCTTGATGAATTTAAAATCTTTCTCTCTGAATTAAACTCAAACATCGATTGTATTGTACTTACTGAAACTCATCAAATACCTGATCAAATCTTCAAAATACCAAATTATATATCACTGTTTAACAATAGAACACTAAAGCGAAACGACGGTGTAGCAGTATTCATCAAACCTAAAGTATATCTTTCACATGTAATTCTCGATGTTAGTGATTGTAGCAAAATGATTCGAATATAGACAGAAATCGATAACGAAATTATTGTAATGAACACACTTTACAGATCACCGCCACCAAAAAATATAGACAGTTTTCTAAAAGATTTGGAAAATATACTAGGAAATTCTACAGAAAAATTAAAACACAGTCTTTTACAAACTGACATTTCCCACAATTACTTAACTATCCTAAATGAAAGGACAATAAACACTATCAAACGACCCGCGTCTAGAACATGCATAGATCGATTTTTTGAAAATATGAACAGGATGTTCATAAAATCAGATGTGGAATCATCTGCGACTGGAAATAAACTTCAGTCACTATCTTCCACGTCAAGATAACCTCTTGTGGGGTATTCATGTCGAGAAGGGAAACATTCTCAATCGAATAGTGAATAGAAAGTAGCTGTTTTCTGTTAGACATTCACAAAAAATAATTTTATTTTTATCGTGGATTTTTTCAATTCACAGAAAAATCTTTCTATTCAATATTTAATTGAGAATGTTTCCCCTTCTTATGCATAGATCATAATGAAAGTAATGAATATGATACAGTACTGTCTGCAACCATAGAAAATAATATAACTGACCACTACACAATATCAATGCAAATCGTTCTACCAAATAGAAATATAAAGATCGAAAAACAAATAATGAAACAAATCAGCGAAGAGAAATTTAAACAAAAAATCAATAGGGCAAACTGGAACGAAATACTCTCCAATGAAGAACTAGACGCAGCAGTATTTAAATTCATTGACACTATACAAGATGCTCTTAAATCCTCCGAACAGAGTAGAAAAGTAAACAGCAAAAAATTCAGGAGAAAGGAATGGATAACCAATTCATCAGTTAAATCCACAAACAAGAAAAATATGCTGTACAAAAACCAAAAAAAAAAAAAAAAAAAAAAAAATTATTACAAAAAAAGCTTGAAAATGTGAAAACCCCAGGAACATATGGAAAACTATCAAAGAACTACTCAAGCCTACAAAAAATAGACAACTCAATCGACAATCCCGAGAATATTGAGAAAATTTAAATGATTTTTCCGTGAATATTGGTAGAACATCGACAAGAAAAAACCATGTATTGGTCTTGACAAAGGCTTTTGATACCGTCATCCACCAGGTACTACTGGAAACTCTTGAAAGCATAGGGGTAAGAGGCGCAGCCCAATCACTATTCAAATCGTACCTCACAAATAGAACAAAACAAGTAAAAATGAAAAACTCACACAGCAGCAAAAAAGTTGTAGAATGTGGAGGTACAAGGAATGGTGTTGGGGCCAATACTCTTCACGATATAGCTAAACAATCTATTCTTGGTGGAATCTGAAGGGAACATTATAAGTTCCGCTGATGACACGGTCATCCCATACGAAGAAGAATCTTGTTAGAAAAAATCAAAAAGAAAGTAAAATCTGATCTCCCTGGCATCAAAAGATGGTTCGATAATAAACTACTATCAATCAATGTACAAAAACCTTCTACGTGTCTTTCTGCAGCTATAGTTCAAAACTTCTGAATTAGAATAGAATCAGTTTTCAAGATAACTTTCAAATAAATTGTTCGAACTCGATAAAATACTATGGCATAGAAATAGACAGCCACATGAAATGGGACGAGCGAATTACCTACCTCCTCAAGAAACTGAGATTTGTGATGTATAAGATAAAACAAGTCTCAAAAATACTCGGAGAAAACCAACTAAAAATGTTATACTAAAATGTTATACTACACCTGGAGAAAATCGAAGTCATCCAAAAAAGATTGATAAAAACAATATATAAGAAGCCACCACGTTATCCCACAGAACTCCTATACCTAGGAACAAAAATATTCGATATTGAACAACTATACTTAACGTAACCTCTACCATATCCCGTTTGTTAAGAAATCAATATGCCAGAGGACTTACAGTTACCTAGGACCAAAAACATTCGATACGATCCCAGAAAGCCTGAGAAACGAGAAAGAACTAAAAAAATTCAAACAACAAATGAAAAAATATGTCCTCGAAAATCCTCGGAAAAAAATACATGATATAGATATATAATTATGAGGATAATAATATCTTGAGACTCTAATGAATATAATGATAATACACATATACACTTTTTTAAATATATTAAACAATCCAAATTCAAAAAAATGCTACAACTCTACATTTTCCATTCAGTATTTGAAATCTAATTTCTAATTTTTAACTTTTAAATTTAAATTTATAGATTTTGACTTTAATTTTCAACTTTAATTTTAATTATCAATCATGTAACCCTTATCAAATTATGTCCTTATATCCTATAACAGTGTATCACATATTATATAAATTTTACATATTTCATATTTCACATTTGGATTTATTATCATTTTCATATAAAGTGAATATGACCTAGCTTAGTTTTATAAGATTAGTAATATAAGCACCACTGTCGAATACGTAGACAAACAAGCAGGATCTACTGCTTCGTGGTATATTATCTATTCACCCCTGTAATACCCTTCTGTGAATAATAATAATTATTATTATTATTATATTCATGGCCAGCGTGGTCTCCCGATTTGAATCATGATCAGTGGTGGCATCTCAAAAGCCTTGTTTACGCTACACCTATTCACACAAGAGTGTTGAATAGGATAACATTACATTGTGAAGTCATACAAAACGATCCTGGAATGCTACTTCAAGTACAGAGGGGATCTTCGCAGACTTCGGAAAAGTATAGAGAGAAAAGGAGGGTCATATCGAGCATTTCTGTTTGCTTTTGAGGATTGCGATTGGTATTTACGGCATGCGTTTTGTTAGGTAGAAATTACCGCACCCTTCCCCCAGACCAAACATTTCTCCCTTGTACATTTCAGCCACTATCATTTAAATTTTCACCATAACTCAAAATGTTTTTCCTTTCAGATGTCTTTGTTAATTATCATGAGAAAAATAATAAAAACCAATAAAAGGAAATCTTAATCTCCACTGAAGTTGCTTCCGGAATCCCAAACCCAAGAACACCCAATATATATATATATATATATATATATATATATAATAGAACAACATATAGCATATAGCAACTTCCTTTCGCAAAGAACTATTTATTGTTTGGGCTCACCATGAAGAAGAGGAATAAATGTCAAAATGTTGGCCTAGCTAATGTCTCCATTTAATTATAAACTTTTTTTGCAAAAAAAACCCTGAAGAAGACTGCGGTTGCAATCGAAACGTCGGCAAAATGTATTAATTTCGAAGAATCCCATCAAAGAATGAACCCAACTCCAAAGAATCAACAATCCTTATATATATATATATATATATATACATATTTATTGTTATGATGCGTTGATTGCGGATCGTTTTATTATATTTTATATTTGTTTATATTTTTTTTCACATCCGGTCATCACTTCCAAATTATATAATATTTTTTTGTGTTTTGCAATTTTTTTGTTGTGTTTTACTGTGTTCTACTACTATTTCTGCTATTTTCAAATTTTTAAGCTAGTTCCTTTTTCTTTAAGATTCATTTGATATGTATTAATAAATAAATACCCATATGAATATTCAATATCTCCGGCTATGTATTTTACCCTTTTCTTTTACCTTATTTTCTTCACCTCAGCTAACTCAATCGGTACGCCTATGGAATCTCAGAAGTCGGTTCTACTGTGGAGCCCCCTAGTAGTTTCTTGATGTCAATTTCAGAAATTAGCAATTCATTGAAAATAATGCAGAGATTAATCGAAATGATAATTTCCTTTATTCAGGAGAAACTTACTACTATCTAGTCTGCGATAAATGAACTAATTACTGCTTCATAAAAAATATATATACAGCAAATGTGAAATTATGTGATACTAAAAGTGAAATTTAACCCAGTTTTATCGGTTATGTGGTCAATATGGTAATTCGTGAATCGTTCTATCAAAATTCTTTGAAAGTTTATTTTTTAATTGCACTGTGGTAACTTTTATGGTTTCAAAAAATACCTGGGACTTGTTGTTGTAAGAATGTTCAGTGCTTCGGTTTTTCTCCGATTCCTGGAAACTGCTGCTCCTTTTGTCAACTGTGCCTTCGCCTTGTATTGATAAATCTCCAATAAAAAAAAGGTAAGCTCAACTCTTCATCTGGGATCTTTGATCTTCTATTCTTCTTTATATTATTTCCCATGTTGTCTTGGTACATACCTGTTTTTCTAATACAAATTGATGATTTTTCAGGATTGAATTTTATCGTTGGTTCTTCCAAAAATTATTTTTTTACAATCTCCTAGCTGGTTGATTCCTCCCCCTTGACACCAACACATTTTGTTTTCTTTCACGAATTTTCTATTTTCACGCACTTTTTTGTTGCACTTCTCATTATTTTCACTTTTTTGACAGTTTTTATTTACGAAACATTCCCTACTACTTGATTTGTTGAAAATATAAACAGGATGTTCATAAAATATTCAATTGAGAATGTTTCCCTTTTCAATTTCTTACTACCTTATAAACTATATACAAGACATGTAAAAAATCATTCTTTTGACGTTTTTGCTTTTCATATTTTTAAAAATCCTAATTTTGCATCAAGATCTTTTCTGACATCTCATTGGCTATCGTGTTCAGATCCATTTCCATATACAGAATGTTCTAACTTTCAATATTTTGTTATCTGCTTTGATTTCTATAAATTTTATAATTATGCCAATTGCTTGTAATGTTGAGAACATGTTTATTCCAAACACAGGTATCGATTAATATTATATAAGGTTTCAGAAAAACGGTAGAATCTTCAGAAAAACTGCAAAATAACAGAGCACAGATTAATAAATACGAAAATTTTTTCATGGGTTTTTCTCAATTTTTAATTCTTATTTCAACTCTTTGAATATTTAACGTATATATGTATATATATATATATATATATATATATATAGTTATGAAATGAGAATTTGGAAATATATATATTTTATTATTATTATAATTAATATATTTTTGCACCGCGTTGGGCGCCACTTGCTACGTTATGATATATTTTCAAATATGAATTGTTGTTATAATATGAAAATTGCTAATAACGTTTTTTGCTATTCTTCGTGTGAGCCATGTTGATATGATATAGATAGATATTTTTGGCCTATATAATAATTTGTATGTGGTAATAATAATTGCCAACGAACGTCACTGTTCTCTCGTCACGTAGCTGACAATTGTTATTCCTTTTCTCACCACAGCTAGCACAGTTGGTACGCCCTCATCTCAAGGTGGCCAGTTCAAAGCAGTAGAGCCACTTGCCACTGCCGGCTAACTTCAGTTTATTGAATGGTATGGCATGTTATTGATCATTGTGAGAAAACAAACAACAAAATATCATTTATCATAACAAAGTATGATTTCAGAAATAAAATGAGAAACAAACGTAAAAAAAAATATATCAATGAGAGAAAATATTAGAGGAAACAAAACAACGTCCAAATAAAAAGTATATAAAGGAAAGAAAGATATTGAATAACAATCATAATACTGAAAAACAGAAAAGTTGATAAAAATATTGGTACAGGTTAGTTAGATGAAGTAAAGTGGAAAACAATATAGATTATAAAGAAGGAAAAATATAGAAATGGATAATAAATAATGTGAATTTTGAAGAAAAATGAAAAGAAATAATGATAAAAATATTTTGTGTATAAAATGAATGTATGTGAGAAATGAAAGTGGGTAGGATAATAATAATACTAAAGAAGTATATTATAATAAATATGATGATGATGATGATAAAGGTATATTAATAAATAATATGAAGGTTAATGAATTATAAATGAATATAATATGTTAATTATGTATGAATAATGAAAAAGTGAAAGAGTATATGCACAAAATTAAAGTAAATGAAATGAGAGATTCGGATAAATAAAATATCCAATTCAATATGAATTTAAAGAACAACTGAAGGAAAAGATAGGAAAAATGATAAATCAGTATAATTGAAAGAGTACCAGTAATTGTAAAATTGATAATTGAAGAAAATATCAGTATAAATATAAAATGAAAGTAAGATGATAAAAATGAAATATAAAATGTCATATATGATGATATCTTGAAAAGTTTTCTCTCTTGATCTGAAAAAAAGTCCATAGTCAAGTTTTTCTGGAACAACAAAACGTAGTATTAGTAGTTGTAAATAATCGTTGTTATTGTAGAACTTGTTTTTCAGGAAATCCAGTTAAGTAATTTTCTGAAATTAGAAAAAATATAGTATTAGTCAAAGTAAAGTTAATAAATATAAATGAAGAAATTGATATTCAAAGTTTTCTAACCAGTAGAAAATTATTGAATATAAATTTAGGAATGTTGTTATGTTATGTTATGCCAGTTAAAGGTTTAAAAGAAAAAAAAAAAAAAAAAAGAATAATTACTAAATAGTTATTAGTTCCAAGAGATTTTTTTTTAATAACTTTTAAGTTCTATTTATTTATAAGCCTTTGTATAATATGGATAGATAAAAATGTCAGAATAATATAACACCATCAATTTCATACACTGTCATAATGATCATAAACCATAATTGGAAAAAAGCCAACAAAAAGTCTAAATTTACAAAATATTTATGAATAAAAGGTGATCAACACATTTGTAAATTTGAAACATACAGTATATGAAATTGGAGATAACTAAAAGTAACCAATGGTAGAACAGCAAACGTCTTCACGATAATAGCCAATCAGAGAATAGATGGTCATAGGTAAAAATTGGAAATTGTGAAGGAATAGCAATTGGTTGATATCATAAGCAATTATTATTAGAATTTGTAAATAGTAATAAGTATGGAAAAATAGTTGGATATATAAATTGAGTAAGATAAACCTAAACAGTGAAATGTGACAATTTAGTGCGCGAATTCAAAAATTCAAATGGGAAAACAGGAAGGGAAACTTGTATCGAAGCAACAACAAACAAAGCCAACGAGGAGATTGAAAATAAAATTAGAAGGGAATGGACGCAACATTTTGAGAGAACAAAAAATTGGAAGAATTCCAACATTTGAAGAGCAAAACCAGTATTACCTTAATTATATATCATTTCCACGTCTCCAAAGCTGATTTCCGCATCTGTATGGTTCCTGATTTATGGTATTGGAGTTCCTGATAGCGCTTGTAGTGACAAGGTATCCAGTTTCAGGGCATATCTTGAAACACCGACATCTCCAGCAGGTATAAAACTTTAACAGTGCACTTTCGGTCCTGAACTATTTCACCAATAACGTATTTCACATCTGAAGAACTTTATTTCGCCTTATTTTGAACAATAACAGAAAACTTTACTCTCACGGAAAAAGTGAGGTTCTGTTTATCTATCCATGATAGATATATATTGTATTTATAAAGAACTATGTATTGTATTTATAAAGAACTATGTTGGGTATGACGATAGTCTGAAGTATTCCACAATCGTCTCTTTCTCATTCATTTTTCATACTCTGCTTTCAATTAGCGCAATATGGACATCCTCCTGGGGAAAATCCGTTCCCATCCGGCCTTTAACCGGCATAGACAGGGTATCGAGGGTATGCAGATAGTCTTGCTCCAAGCAATACTGCATCCCCTATTAATTTTGCTTGTCTATGACGGCGGGACAATCACAACAAAAAAACGTATCATTAACACAGTGTTCTGGTTAGGCCTTGTTACTAACTCCATACGCCTCCTAGGAGCAGCCCTGTTAATGTGAACGCAACAGCGAATTGTCGAAGGACATCCTCACCCTGGCTGCAAGACTTAATTAACTACGGAAGTCCCTAATAATTCCAAATTGTACATTTGAATTTTTATTTTGGTGAGCTCAATACTTGGAAAAAAACTGGAAGTATTTTGTAGAAGGTTATACTTGAAATGTTGAATATGTCTGGTTCAGTGAAGTTCACGTTAGTGAAGGTTGTATTGAAATCTCAGGTGAATCTTGTGTACAATCAGAGACACCCAAATTATAACTTCAGAGTTATATTTAATTTGACAACCACTCTATCAATAAGGTTTCACAAAGGATAGCAAAACGGGCGCTCAGGAATTAGTTTCAATTGAAAATGATACACATCATCAAGTTCCTCAAAATAAGGCTGCTTTTCACGAAATATTGATCCATTATTTATTTTATATTTTTATAAGGGACACCCTAGCCTGTATAGTTGCATATTATACGATACGTTTCAAAGGATTTTAAAATTTCGCAGAACTTGATTTCTACTATTAGCAAATTCCACTAATAACCAAGAATTTGTTTTGAATACTTTAATCCACTACAAACGGAACAAAGTATTCCAGACACTTTCTCAAACTGACAAATCGAATTCGCCAGTCTCATTCGCCTAACAGGTGAAATGTTCTAAAGCTTCATGCTCTAGTTGGATGAGGAGTTTTAGTCAAGATTTCAGAAGTAAGTTTTCAGTTTGGTTGTGTTAGGATTATAGCACTAAGAGAGTCGGAAAGTAATTCCTGTGGGAGTCGTGAATCAGGTCAGGCGGAACATAGTTTTCACAATTTATTACATAATTAAAATGAAACCTACGGAGTTTATACTGTTTCGGTTGTTTTTTGGTTTTCTTTCGATGTTGGTGCTCCAAACACACTCAAAGGCAGGACGAAATTTAGTTTTGAAGTGAAATATGCTGTTTGGTCTGGCGACATACCGGATCGATGGCATCATGTCAATTTTGTTTCTTGAATGATATAATATAACTAGGTAGGTGAAAAATCATACAGTCGAACTCCACCAAAAAAATAATTCAAAACCAATGTGGCACGAAGATTTACACCAGGACATGTTTCGAAGGACTAATCCTTCATCATCAGCAAAATGGAAGGGGTTACAAGCAGATCTAGAGAAGTATAATATAATAATATACAGTTAATGTGTACTGAAAAATGGAAAATATAACAAAGAATATCCAGTTGAAGAACTCAAATATGAATATTATGGGAGAAGTAGTTGTTTTCTGGTAGATATACAAAGTTTGATTAAAACGGCATTACTATCGAAATCTCCAGTAATTATTTCAATGTGTTCTATAAAACATAGACAATGCTTCGAAATCGATCCAAATAACCTTGGCTATCTCGACCCTTGATGTGGGGTTTTTTTCTCATATGCATCTTGGAATAAAAATCTAAAAACAAAAACTCCCAAAAATAAAAATTTCGAGAAAGATTGGTATTATATGAGAATGCCGGGACTGTTTTTATTTTCTTCTGTAATTCTACTATAAATATTTTGTGGTAAATCAGAAAAAGTTGAAATCGATTGATCAAAATTCTGGATAGAAATACGGTACGGTTAGTAGGTACTCCAGAAATTTGATATGGAAATATCTGAAAAACAAGGTCCTTATCGATTGAGGTACGAAAGGAAAAAGTTTCCAATATTGAAAGTTCAAATACCTCGACTGGAAATATTGGAAAATGTAATGGGAGCCAATTTATATTCCGTTTCATTGTTCCTATGAAAATTCTGAACAAAGTTCTATTCTGAACACAAGTACAGGAAATAATATGAAAAATAAAAAAAATATCCAAGAAATTCAATCAATAAATTGTCATACTCTGGAAAATAATAATGAATTGAAAGAATATATTAATTGAGGAAGATCATATTACAAACTATGAAAGAATCCAGTACTAATATATGAATTCATATTACGGGAAAGTACTAATATTCAAATGAGTATTAAAATCAGTGAACCTCAATATTATGAAAATAACAACACATATCTGTGTTGGGGACGAAAATATAATCATATACTACACGTGGGAATCAATGAACTTCAAAACAAGGGTTCCTAAGATAAACAAACAAATAAAATCGTAAATAAATATGAACTTTAGTGAACTAAGAGTTCATAGGCACAATAGATTACCTATTTATATTCGACCCTGAAAAAAAGACACAGCTGCATCATAGCAGGAGAGACAGTGTAAATATATTTAAAAATAAAGCAAACACAACTTGGAAGATTAAATCATAATCGGTTATAGAAATGCCTTCCAGGGGGGAACACAGAGATATATAAACCGTTTTTAACAATGAGATTCATTCCATTCTGGTATTCCTTTTTATTCAGTATGTAACTTAAGATGCGTATTGGCGTCTCAAAGTGAGTTGATTTGATTAGACCATGATTCAGTAAAATAGATGAAAATTTTTAATAGTATTTCAAGTTATATTCAGATACAAACAAGTTCAATATGTACCAATTATTAGGACTCACACTGATGAGTTTGTTTACCAGTTTATAAGAAGAAAAACAACTTCAACATCGTAGCTACAAAGAAAACGAGTCGATCTACATACACTGATATGCAGTTAGAAGAATTCATCCAAATTTCATCAATTGCAACAGAAGTAAATAAATAAATAATTGCTTCACGGGATTTTAGAAGATTAAACTATAAAACACTTAATTGAAATATTTGCCAGATAAATTACCGGAAATGATTTTAGTGAAGTGATCTTCGGACCAAGTATATATATATATATATATATATATATATATGAGACTACATATTTTTCCTCTTTGATGGTATTGTGTACCAGGTTTTATATAATGAACATTTTTCCAAATTCATACTCTACATTTCTTAAAGTGTAATTCAACTAATCTGATGAATTTTTCTTCATTCCATTAGATTTTGATAGTTTGGTTGTTCTAAAAGTATATTATAGTATGATTAATGCTATTCAAAGCTTATAACTGAAAAAAATTATATTATATTTCCAAAACCAGCAAAATATTGAAGTTTGTTGTTTAAAGAAGGAAAACAATTACAATGGTGTTTTAGATTTGTGTACTTTGATAAATACAAAATTACAGATTATATTGATAAAGCACAAAAGAAGTTATTAAAATATATTGCTACAATTGACTAAGCTACAATTGACTGAAAATACATTGATTATTGCCTTAAAGTTATAGAATATTGTTACATTGTAACAAGTGACAAGATATTGATTTCTGCTATGGTTTCATTGATATTTTTATACTTATATTTTCTGGTTATATTATATGGAATGGTTTTATAAGAATTATTGATTTATGGATTTGTGTAATTTTTTGAGAATTGATCTTAATTATATCTTTCAAATTTGCACTATATTATTATTTTTTTTTGATAACTTGAGATATGACCGAGTACATAGGTTAGAACGAACCTTAATCATATACCGAGTGAATTTCTTGAACAGACCGCTCTTCGAGAAATTCTAGTTGGCAGCTTATAGTTTCCCAACACTCCGTATAGAACCTCTGAAGACTCTTCAAGACACGATTTTGTACTGTCAAATGGTGTGAAAAAGATGAGGTATTGAGTAGTGAACCGAAATAATACCAGTAAAATTGCAGTATAGTTATACATCATTAAGCCGTATTTGTAAAATCCTTATATCTAGGTTTTCTAAAGTGTTTTTTTTGTAAAAGTGGATGTGAGGTTCTAAAAACAATTAGCTGATCAGAGTTGTGGTTTTTAAATAAGTAACACCCTGTATAGGTCATAAAAAAAATCTCAAGGAGTCCAGTAAAAGTAATTTACCGATACGACATATTACTAAGGGATGAATGGAAGTGAAAGTCTAGCCGTATTATCAGGAGAATTCGTAGATATTGAGAAACCATATCGTAAACAGAATCATTTTTCCATGATAACAGCTAAACTTTACATCATATGTGTCCTGAGAACTATCTCAATTAAGATAAGTCCTTCTTTGAGAAAAAAAGCTATTGATAATTGAAAGAATGTAGATTTGTCTTGCATAAAATTTGGAGTATTGATCGATTGTAGATTCAATATTCACCTTTGCAGTAATTGGTTATTAAGTTTTTTGAGTAAACGACAAATTCAGTAGAGCTATTTTTTTTCTTAGTTGTTAATTCCTCGAAATTATTCTAATGAACATCATTAAATTTTTGAAATTTCAATGAATATTTGACTTTGAAAACAACATTATTTTTTAAACAGCAAGCGGATAGAATAAAAAAAATCGAAATATTTTTGAGGTTAATAAAAGCATTCGCGTGCGTTCTACTATCGAAATCTTTATAATCAATTACTACTTGTTTTATAAAACATTAGCAATGCTTCTGAAATCGATTCAAATAACCTCGACCATTAATGTACATAGCTAAGAAACATTTTTTTCTGCAGCCCTCTCGAAAATTAAATTTTTGGTATGATTTATTGAATAGTAAGTACCACTTTACACAAATGGTACCGAAAGTAGTTATTTTCTGAACGATTTTTTTCACTTTCTGTCAGACCTGCCAAATGAATATGTTCGGGTACATACAGAATAATTGATCAGTCTTCATTGGTTACTGTCCATATGTATAAATTATCGGATTGGTTTCTCTTCTCAGTAAAAGATATAACAATCTTAAATTTGTGCAGAAACGAACAAACTTTCAACAACGTCGGAAACAGGTTCATTTTATGATGTAGACAACCACTAAGACTTTTCAAAACTCGAATCCTGAATATTTGATACACCTATAACCTATTGATTCAATAAGAAACGGCAAAATCCGTCACTTTGATTTTATTTTTTGCATAAGATCATTTTTTTTCATGTCTGAATTCCATATACTGCCGGTAGAAGCGGATGATGGAATATCTTGGAGAGAGTAATATGAGTATGAAGTTTTCAATAAGACTTCAGGGGTAGAAACGTAATTAGAAAGGTTATTCGGTATTCGAATTCTAAGGGGTTGAAATTATCCCCCAAATATTCGAATAATTTTTGTCTGTAGAATTGTTGATTTAGAAGGAAAACAACAAAGCACGCCATTTTCATTTTATATTTTTGATTGGTAATAATTTTTTGTCATGTCTGAATTTTGCACCTCAGCTGGTGAAATGCATTATTTTTGTTTGATTTTTTTTTCATGCCTGAATTCTACACCCAGCAAGTATTCTGAAAATGGTTGAATCTCAAAGAGTGCCAGTTACAGAAGTACATTCCAGAGGATTCCAAAATTTGCAGCCCAAGGAGGGGTTGAAACTATCCCTGGATACTTGAATGATTTTTGTGTTTGAAAAATAGACTGATTGATTTTTTGGAGAGAAATAATATCTTATTTGAAGGCCAATTTGGTTTCAGAGAACACATGTCAACTGAAAATGCAATATTCCAACTGATCAACAGTGTATGGAAAAACTTTAATGACAAAAAAAGGGCTTGTCGGTTTTCTCAGATTTGGCTAAAGCCCTTGATACTGTCAATCATCAAATTCTCCTGAAACGTCTAGAAACTATAGGAGTTAGAGGAATTACACTAGATCTATTCAAAAACTATATATCTGACAGACATCAAAAGGTTAAAATAAACAGTCTTCACAGCGATCCACTACCTATCACCATGGGCGTCCCACAGGGTACAGTATTGGGTCCAATTTTATTTTTGATTTATATCAACAGTCTTTATAAACTTTTGAACATCAATTGCAGGATAATATCTTACGCCGACGACATTGCTCTTTTGTTCGAAGGAAACTTCTGGGATGAAGTCTATAAGAAAGCTGAAACAGGGCTCAAATATGTTATCTCTTGGTTGAATATGAGCCTTCTGAAACTGAATTTAGTAAAAACGAAATTTATCGCATTTACCACAACAAAAAAAGATCAGCCCTTGAATAACATACTCACTATTCACAAACATCTCTGCCGATCGCCAACGCAGTGTACATGTCCAAAAATTAAAAAAGGTGACAACATAAAGTATTTGGGTATTCATGTGGACCAACACCTGCGATGGGAAGAACACGCAGATAATACAGTTAAAAGACTTAATAAGTTAGTCTATAAATTCTATCAACTTAGAAATCTTAATAATAAAAAACTCCTACTTATGATTTACAACTCACTTGCTGAATCCATATTGAGATATTGCATCATTATATGGAGTGGTCTTAGTAAAACATTATTACACGTTCTTGAAGTTATGCAAAATACTATATTGAAAATAATTTTTAAGAAAAATAGAAGATACTCAACTGAAGACCTTAACAAAGAATCTGGCTTATTTGAAGTAAGAAAACTATATACCTACCACTGCCTACTATGGATGCAAAACAATCTCATCTCTCATATAAGCCATATATACAACACACGTGCTAAATCTGAACAGAAAACAAATGCTCCTCTGTGTAGACTAACCCACACGCAGAGATTCATATCATACTTTGGGCCAAAACTGTTAAACCTAGTCCCTATAGATATCAGAATCATCCCTAATAAGTTCAAAATGAAATCTAAACTCAAAGAATTTGTAAACCTAAATTATAACAAACTAAAAACCGTGTATGAACTTGACTAAAAAGGAAAAAAAAAGCACCCCACTCTCTCTCCCTCATCACAACAAATTTGATCTTCACATTGTATATAACTCTTTTTTCTTCTCAAATTTTCATTCATTCAAAATATATATATATATATATATATATATATATATATATATATATATAACTTTACAACTTCAGGCTGACGACTACTACACAAGCTTTGCTTAGGTAGATCAGCCTGGAACATAATCTGTAATTCATAATTTTTTTTTCTAGATTTAGTTATGAATTGATATTATAGATGAAACTTATACTTACCTGAATAAATTTACTTACTTACTTATTTTCAACAAAAAAACTATTAAATTCTCAGAAAAATTGCAAAACACGCCTTTTTTTATGTCCGAATATGTATCTCAGCTGGTCAGATCTACCCCTATTATACGGTAGGTATAGTTTTCCCAATATCAATTGCAGAAGCATAAAAAAGTCTTGCGACGAAATCCTGTGAGCAGCAGTGGCGGAGATAACTAATTTTATTTAGATATTTTAAGATTTTAAAAATACATCATAAATTATGAAAAATAAAAAAAAATTAAAGACAAGCTTTAATTTATACACATACATTAAGAAAGAAAAATAATTTCTTTCATTGTTTGATGTAGGTTATTATTATATCCTGAAACGTTTTTCGATGTTTACGAGTAGTACACATTATTTTTCGTTCTGTTTCTTCACATATACGCTCGTGTTAGCGAAGTGAGTTTTCATTTGCTCCCTATGGAAACAGCTTCTGCAATTGATATTGGATGGACTATAACAGTTCGAAGAGTATCGGCAACAAAGGAATTAAATGTGCGCGGGTTACATTTCAGGGTTGGGTACGTACTGCAAAAAGGATTTGAATTTTTTTTAATTATATTAATCTATAAAAGTATTTTTCAAGATAAACAGTAGATCAACTCAATTTTATTTTAGTTTTTTTATTTCTGAACTCTGCTTCCCAGGCAGTGGATTACATTCTAAGTGTGGGTACGTACTAAAAAAAATACAAAATCCCAAGGGGTTCAAAGTATCATCTGAATATTTGAATAATTTCATCTTTGAAATAATAATTTTTCCGATAAACTGTTTCCTCACAAGCTAGAAAAAACTGTGTGTATGCAGGTCAAATTAATGTAATTTTGACCTTCGAATAGGTCGGCGCTGAATTAAGATGAGTGAAATTTTATGGCATATTTATGTGTAACTAACTGACTAACTGATATGTGGTTCCGCTGACATTCAGGATATCTTTAACGTTAAATATGTCACGTTGTTCCTTGTCAATTAGAGCTGAGACAAAAGGGAGAGGTTTCTTCTCTCCGTTCAACTTATGTAGTCGTGCCACTGATTCCGGGGTAAAACCCCTGTCAACCAGCTCAGCTTTAATGTCGTCACAAGTAAGAAACTCGGCGTCGCTTCTGAAGACGACCCTGAGTTTCTTATCTTCAGGGAGAGTTTATGTATGGAAAGGGGTCTTTTGATCCCTGAAGTTGGAAAAAAATTTATTCCGTCGAATACGTTTTTTGCAGGTTGATCTAACTTGATGTTGTTTGATTTGAACAGTGAGTTCACTGTTACCCACTTGCTCTTTTTCCTAACAGTAATAGGAGGGACCTGCTGTTTTTTTAGCGTTGGTGGTGTCTGTTCTGTTTGTGGTCGAACAGAGTCGTTTGTAATGTCCATATTCGTGTCGTCTTCGGTAAAATTTTGGGAAGTTTCATTCGTTGCGGGGATGCTAGAACCCTCAGTGGAATTTAAAATTTGGTTTGGGGAATTTCCTGAGCCCTGGTCCGAAATGAGCGCACTGGCTGAATCCGCCCCTGGATTTCTGGAACAATCGTCGTAGGATTCGTTTGATGTCACATCTGACAGAACTTGAAATTTATCTGAGATTTTGACGTTTGCGGAATTTTACAAATTTTGATCTAAATTATTATCTACAACTATTCGAGAACTTCTACGAATGCCAAGGAAGCTTGAAGAAGGTTTCAACGTCCCTTGGGGTGGTAGTTCTTTTGTTCTTCTTCGGAGCTGGTTTGCTGTTATCAGTTCCAACTTCAGCCTTTTTGGTAGATATCAGGCTGCTAATCACGGGGATTTTCAACAGATCATCGCCGAGGGAGTTCAGCAAAGTCCCCAGCACCTCCAGGAGATCGCCCTTCGAGAGAGCCGATCCCCAGGAGCACTGATTTCTCCGGATCCAGACTACCTTTACCAGGGGATTTTTCGATTTCCACTGAGTAGGATTCTCGTCGGGACTTCAATGTAGAGGGTGGATGGGGGGTTCTTCTCCTGATATTTGGCACAAGACCGTCAATCAATTGAAGAGAAAGCTTCATAACACTAAATATCCGCAGAGCGAAATTCAAAGTGTCGTCCGGAGCTATACAGGGTCAGACTCGCCTGTTCAGGTGATTGTGCCCAGTTAGGAGCCCATTCACAGTCCTGATATCCCATCTGTTGAGTGATAGGATCTGCTTTGCCCATTTCTTCGAATGCCCCTTTATTCGGAGCTCCGATTGCCTCATGCATGGCGCCTCCTGCCATGTTTTGATTAACTGTTTTTGCAGCAGTCCCTCCAGGTTTGGCCATGCTATTGGGTATTCCCAAGATTGGTTCCGGTCCGACAGGAGTCTTTCCCGATCCTATCTTGGCTATTCTGTTTGACTCTTCGGTTCCAGAAACACAGCACTGAAATTTCATTTGAAGATACAGTTCCTACCCGGAAAGTGACCATTAGTTTATGACTTTCATGTGTCAAACAGAAATGTCACTATTAAAAATTGACAGAAAGTATTTCGCACGAAACTTGACTTCCAATATGTCATTTGGAAGCGCTTGAAAAACTGTACAGTCAAAATCATTTCTCCAACTGACATCTGTCAGAAATAAAAAAATATCAATGTTCAAAACTTTCCCGTTCAATTATTCAAAATCTATCCTATGGATTGGAACTGAATACGGTAAGGAGCAACACAACAAAAGAATCAAATTGAGTCTGGAGTTGGAGCTTTCCACCTTTTCCCAGTCTGGCACTACGAATGTTTGATTTTTCTCCTTGGCATTACCATCCGAGACGGCCGCTCACCCGGGCTTTGATTGGAACGACCCGCGTTTGGTGGAGGACCGCTCAATTGACTGGGATCGAATATCTCCCTTGGTCAATTGACTGTTGTATTGACCGATCAAATTGACTTCGTACAGTCTCAAAATAACCCCATTCTCCCGAGGCCCGTGCCGGTTAAGTTCTGGGGTGTCACACAGCTGATTTTTTTTTTGAGTAAATGATCATTTACAACCTGGAAATGGAAAAAATTAATCTAAAAAAATTCACAGGCGGAGAATGGCTAACAATTTCAGTTGATGAAATAATTACTAGGAATTTTGAAAAGGTAAACTTAACAGTATAAACTCAATGCAAAAACATTTTATCTGTGCAGCATAACTGAGTTTCGAGATTTCTCATTCTCATTTCATTCCACTGTTTCGTCCATATGTTAAGAAATATTCTTCGAAACCGCCAATTAAGGCAAGGAAATAAACAAAGCTGGAATTCTCGAGCTCACCAACAACAAATTAGGGTGTAGGTAATTAAAATTAGGTATAGAGCCGAAACGAGCCGAGCATTAACAAGGCCATTTAATCATGGGTGTACGTCGGATTGAAATCGGGCTTAATCTCGTTTTGCAAGAAATTCTGGAAGTTGGATACATGGGTAGTACATTGGGTTGCTCTAAGGGGTTCAGGAGCTCATGAGTTATCTGTAAACAGGGTGGTGTCTATGTTGATGGTATTTTCAACGTGTATAGAACTGCTTCTCCAATGAATGCTTCTACAAAAATCTTTCTTTGGCACAGGATTTCTTTTAATGTTGATACAAAGTTTGTTCGTTATTGTACATACCATAAGGTGAACACGTTAATCGATAGATCTCGTATTCATGTCCATACAAGTGGGTTAAAATCAGTGTCGAATCTAGGAATTTTGCTTGGGGGGAGCGGAATTATGACATAAGAAAATATGTACATATATATATATACAGTGCTAGTCAAAAGTCCCCTCCCCCCCTCGTATCTTTTGAACGGGTATACTTATAATAATGAAATTTGGAGGGTGGAAATAAACGGATGTAGGCTTCTCAACTGGTCATAACAGGTGACGCAATAGTCATAAATGACGTCACAAGGCCACTGTGACCAATAATTTTAAATGGGACCCTATGGCAAGTGACAGCTCGTTTGAAAGGTATTGAAAATACCTATTCAGTCATACCAATTTTGTTTGGGTTTCGGCTGATTTTGATTGATAAATTGAAGAAATACGAAAATTATAGTTTCGCATTTAATTAATAAAGATTTAGGAACCAGTTCTTATAATAAGTGTTCAAAATGTGCTCCATCTACTTCCTGGCAGTAATGCATCCTATTGCTAAACTCTTGTCGTACTCGTCCCAGTGTGTCAGCGGAAATTGCCCTACATTCTTCAACAATTCGTTGTTTCAGAATGGCAATACTGTCAGGTGCTGTAGCGTAAACCTTAGATTTCAAGTACCCCCATAGAAAAAAATCTAATGGTGTAAGGTCCGGTGACCGAGCTGGCCATTCGATCGAACCTCGTCGTCCAATCCATCTACCACGATATTCTTCATCTAGGTAACGTCTTACTTCACCGTAATAGTGTGCAGGAGCACCATCTTGTTGAAACGTTATTTCCAAGTTGTCGAATTCATCTGGATTATCTTCTAATTTCAAAATTATGTCAATTCCCAAAATACCTGCCCAAACATTTACTTTTTCTGGAAATTGAGTATGTTTTCCACGAAAGATGTGAGGATTTGTGTCACTCCAATACCTCACATTTTGAGTGTTAACATTTCCATTGAGAAAGAAAGTACTTTCGTCACTAAAACAAATTGTCTGTATGTAGCCTGGTTGTTGGTTCATTTTATTGGACATAGTTTCACAGAATTCTAGTCTTCGGTCGGGGTCATCATCTGAAAGTTGGTGCACCTTTTTTAATTTGTATGGATGAAATTTGTTTTAGCCAACACCCTATGTACTGTCCTTTGACTGACTTCACAGATAGACGCAACTTGGGCTGTGGAAGAAGTAGGGTTTACTACCATTTCTCCAATTATGTCAATTTTTTGTCATCACTAATTGTTGGTCGACCAGATCGTTTGGCATCTTGAACACTACCTGATGCTTCAAACTTCCGAAGAAGCTCCCTCAAATAAACCCTCGATATAGGGCGATCGGGGTACCTCTCATTAAACAGTCGTTCCGCTGCATGGAAATTGTTTCTACATTCACCAATTATTAAGATAGCTGCTACTTTGTCGGCTACAGTACGTACCATTTTGCCTATGTAAACACTTGAACGTCTCGTTAAACAATAGCTTAGGTAAATTTTCAAGGTATGAACACTTTTGACAAGTAGAGAATTCAAAAACGTCAACCTTTTTGACAATTAACCAGAGGCGTACTTTAAAATCTTTATTAATTAAATGCGAAACTATAATTTTCGTATTTCTTCAATTTATCAATCAAAATCAGCCGAAACCCAAACAAAATTGGTATGACTGAATAGGTATTTTCAATACCTTTCAAACGAGCTGTCACTTGCCATAGGGTCCTATTTAAAATTATTGGTCACAGTGGCCTTGTGACGTCATTTATGACTATTGCGTCACCTGTTATGACCAGTTGAGAAGCCTAGATCCGTTTATTTCCCTCCTCCAAATTTCATCATTATAAGTATACCCGTTCAAAAGATACGAGGTGGGGAGGGGACTTTTGACTAGCACTGTATATATATATATATATATATATATATATATATATATATATATATATATATATATATAGGTACAAAAACAAAGATTTCTTCCGTTAAAATGAAAATAAAAAACAAAATTAAATCCAGTCTCCTGTATTTCTTATTTACAAACATTTGAAATATCAATTTGCACATCTCTATGAACATGAAGTAGAGCTAATCCAACCATCCGCTCCGATCGTTGATCGCAGCCAAGCTCTCAATCGCTTCAACAAAGAAAAACTTCGTTCAGCGGATGACACACCATTCAAAATATGAAGACACTTTTTACACGCTTTATATTAGCTTCACTTGTTTGTTTGTTTGTAACCGATTCCTTTGGGCGCGATTTTGACCCACTTCCAGACGTCCGAATGATTTGAAATTCGGCAGGTGTACATAATTCCGGTGACAATGCATTAAGAAATTTTTGTGTGGAGAAAAAACAAAATGGCGGCTCCAAGATGGCGGCCGAGTTTTGTGATTATGGTCCGATTCGCTTCAAATTTGGTATCTGAGGGTTTTCGTGGTCGTAAATTATGATTCTTTTGTCAAAATTGAAAAATTCAAGATGGCGGCTTCAAAATGGTGGACGAGTTTTGTGATTATGGTCTGATTCTTTTCAAAATTGGTATGTGGGGGTTTTTGGGGTCGAATATTATGATTCTTTTGTAAAAATTGAAAATTCAAGATGGCGGCTTCAAAATGGCGGCCGAGTTTTGTGATTATGGTCTGATTCTATTCAAAATTGGTATGTGGGGGTTTTTGGGGTCGAATATTATTATTCTTTTTATGAAGAAGAAAAACACGAAGTCGTCTCCACAATATAATATTAACAATCGATTAGATCAATACCATCGATTAGGTGAACATGTTTCGAACCTCTATAGGTTCATCATCAGCATATATAAAAGTATTCTACAATAAAAGAAGAACAAAGACTTAGTTACATGGGTAATGTGATACAATAAGTGCTACTTACATGGAGATGAAAAAATTATTTTGTAGGTTATAGTTATAAAATTATTTAATTCCAATGTTCATAACGTAGACCATATGGAAAGTTGGGATTTCCCTTTCAAGGGCTGTGTCCCATATTTAAATTTGGGAGGGCTAAATACTTTAGCCGATGCAAAATGAATTGACGATATGAGGAAACAATAGATGCAATGGCGGTGATTGACAGCACCCAAAGAGCCAACCATCTGTCAGACTGAATTGTCAAACCTAGCCATGGAACGACGACAAGTGAACTCCATGCACGGAACAAAATTGAACTAGATGTAAAGCAAAACCAAAGCGGTTACTATACCATGCGTAGAGCTCAGATGTCACCTATCCATATTTACAAATTTATATATATCTATAAGAGTAGAACAATTATGTATCAAAATAAAGAACAGTATGTATGTGACAGACTAGTTATTCCAACAAAATACCCCGAAGTGCAACTTGTACTGATGAAAGGAAAACAACACCACAGAGCAAACAGGAATAGCACCTGTCCAAACGAACAAATGCACTATGACATAGAACAATTGGTTTATCGGAGATCGAGGCAGGAAAAAGTTCTAATGAAATGTAAGGGAATTAAAAAACTTTCGACAATCAAACTGTACTTGTTCATTTAAGGAAATGACGCTCGGATTGTTTATGACAGCATTGATCTCAAATATTTCAAGGAAATTGAGTAAAGAGCCCTTTTGGCAAACGTGTAAAATATCTAAATCAGTCTCAATATCAAAGCTATGGTTGTGATTAAGAATATGGTTAGCAAATGAACTTTTGGTATTATAATCATCTATGTGTGGGTTTCTAGAACTCTCAATCAGTTTAACATGTTCACCAACTCTTGTTTTTATTTTTCTACCACTCTGACCGACATATTGGGCAACACAATCGGTCTGTGAACATGAAATTCTGTAGACTCCTGATTTGTGGGAGAGAGGTACTTTATCTTTCGTATTGACTAACATTTTGGAAATCGGATCCGTAGTGTAAAAGGAGAAATTGATATCATTACCGAAACGTCTGGAAATGTTCAAGATATCAAGAGAAACTTTGCCTAAATAAGGAATAGAACAATATTTATTGGTTTTTTTCTATCGGAACTAAACTGCGATTGAGGGATTTGATTAGATGTTTATCACGAATTCTGTTGATTAAGTAGGGGGGGAAACCATTGTTGTGACCTATTTGTTTAATAATATTCCATTCAATATTGAAACTTTCAGGGGACAGAGGGATATTAAATAGTCTCTGGCAAAGAGAGTTGAACGCTGCGAATTTATGGGAATTGGGGTGGCAAGAAGAAAAGGGAATTACTGTATCTGTATGAGTTGGTTTCCTATAAATCGTCACAAGATTTAAAAACTCAAAAAATCATAGTATCAGCTGAACACTTGAAAGAATGTAATTTCGTTGGAAAATAATGTTTTCATTGAATTTTGATAATGTTAATTGTTAATTAAGTGATTTTTATGGTAACGCCGTTTTTATTAAAAACCGAATAATTGTTCACAGAATAACTCCATAATTGTTTTGGTTCCTGGTTTGTGTACTCAATAATATCACGCTATGAAACTATTCAAATGTTGATTACTTTGTTAATTATAATTTTCTGAAGTTAACAAAATATAAGAAATCGAGTAAATATTGTCAATTTTTTTACATTGATATTTCACATTATTATCAGTTTTATGTCTGACAAAGGCATTTCACAACAATTGAAAAAATACACAATATGTTTATAAAATATAAACGAACAAATGCATGAGTTGAATATGTTAATAATAGTTTTTATTTATTATTTTAATATTTATATAATATATTAAGAAGTTTTTCTTTAAAATAATTAATTGGTTATTCTCTACCTAATAAAAAAAAGTTTTATAAACAATTAAACAAACTTTGATCAGCATTATATTTTTTTTTGAGTGGAACAAAAACTAACAAGAAACAACCATATACGACAAACTGTTCAAAATTTTCATTTTGTAATTTTTCTAGAAAATTCTATGAAAATTACATACAACATTTTTGGCTCAGTTTGTCGTATATGGTTGTTTTTGTTATATTTTGTACCATTAAAAAAATATAATGCCAATCAAAGTTTGTTTGATTGTTGAGTAAATAAACAATTAATTCATTCATAAAAAAATATTCTTATTGGGTAGAGAAGAACCAATTATTAATTTTAAAGAAAATAAATTTTAAATATATCATTTAAATAATAAAAAAATTATAAAAACTAATATAAACAATAGAAACAAACAATAAGATTTTTTCTTCAATTATTATAAACTAATGCAAAAAAAACAATTTTTTTAAAATATATTTTTAATGTAAAATGCCTATGCCGGAACTTATAATAATGTGAAATATCAATAAAAAAATATTTATTCGATTTCTCATATTTTGTTAACTTTATAAATTCATAATTAACAAGATAATAATCAATTTTCAAACAATTTTATAGAGTCATTCTGTGAACAATTCGGTTTTTAATAAAATCGGCGGTTCCAAAAAAATACTTAATTAACAATAGCCTCACATTATCAAAATTCAATGAAAACATATTTTCTTAATGAAATAACATTCTTTCAAGTATTCAGATGATACTATAATTTTTTTGAATTTTTAAATTCATATTTAGTAGTATAAAAAATATACTATGTCTCTCTCGAGAGGTGCTGTACTCCTGCATTAACGCCCACGTGTAGCCATATTTTCAACGTTGAATTAAAATTATGAATAATTGGGATAGAGTTCCGGGAGTACGGACTTTCTCATGGGAAATTTCCTCCTCTTCTAGAACCTGTTTTTTATTTTCTCTATCCCATTTTGGGTCTTTGAAGCATGGCCTGAAAATTGAAATTTGTCATTTTTTAAATTGCCTTTCTTTATTTGACATTTTGAGAGTGAACTGTGAAAATTTCAGATGATTATTTTGAAAATAAAAAATAATAATGACTTTAATTGATTTAAGACAGAATTCTGCTTTGACTTAATTTCATATACGTACTATTCCTATACATATTTTTTTAATGTTCAAAACAATGACTTCTCGTGAGCTGCATTTTTTTTCATTTAGTTGAATTTTTGTTAGCTCAGTTTGATCAATTAGATCAAAAGTTATAACAAACTTAGTGTAAAGCGCTCGTGGCTGCGTCCTCCTCCAGCGCTGCACTTCACTTCATTTTCGCATGTTACCAAAACACATCTGCAGCTTACAGTTTTTATTTGAAATAAAAAATCTATATACCTTTTTCAAGTAAAATTTTCCATTTTTGCGAGTGGCACCATTGATTATTATCTTTTTTTTAAATATTCAATATACAATGTAATTTGGCAACCCATTTGTTAAATAATTGATTAAGCACACACTTCACGGTTGGTAACTTTTCATATGTTGTTGAACATCATCACTAAGGTACAGTAAAAAGTTACCACCATCCCCCAACTTTCTGAAGCTAAAATTTAATATTACTCCACTAGTATACGAAAAACGTCAGGTGAGAACTAAACTTACAGATCAACTGTTCTCTCGTGTTCTATCTCTCTCTAACATTCAAATATGATATTTTCGATCCAATATGATGTACATCAAAAGAAAAACTTATATTTCTATTTCAAACAAGAACTTTAAGCAATAATTTTTAGCAGAAACTTATTTATGAAAATGGATATAGCGTAAATTTAGTAAAATAGTAATATTTTCGTATACTTTATGCTGCGTATACCTTGTTTGTGGTAATATGAATATATGTTGGTTAGGTAAGATTTTTTTGTTCTGTATGAACGTTATCAAAGTTATTTTGTATTTAACAACAAATTTCACGGATTTTGAAGCAACATTTGTTTATTTTTTGGTTTTTGTCGAAATTTTATCATTAATTCATTTTTTTAATGAAACCAATCAACCTTCTTGAACTGCAGATTACAAGCTTCAGGAAATGCTTCTGAAAAATCTTAATATCACATTTTGAACTAGAGTTTGGGTTTTTGAAACATGGCCTAAAGATTCAAATTTGTAATTTCTTTAAATCATTCAATATTTTGACCACTGTATTTTTTTTTAAAAAGTTTAGATTTTTTCCATTTGCATACTTTCACAAGTGTCATTTTGGGAGAGAACTGCAGAAATTTTATATTTATCTTGAAAATTTAAAGAATGGCAGATCTTTAATTGATTTTATAGAAAATTCTACTATGACGTAACTTCATATATGTACTATTCCTATTAATTTTCCTCACATTTGAAAACATCGTTAGCTACTTTATTCTTCTTTCAGTTGAATTTTTGTTAGCTTGATTTGATCAATTAGATCACAAGGTATAACAAATTAGGTGAAGCGCGCGTCAGTGTCGCCGCCTCACAATTTCGTACAAAAAAAAATCTGCAGTTACAGTTTTCATTTTGAAGAAGACCTTCATTTACCTTTTTCAATAAAATCTTCCGTTTTTTCGACTGGTATTATCAGTTTTTGAAAAATAATAATATTTTTTCAAGATATTCAATAAACAATATAATTTGGTTACTTATTTGTTGAATAATGAAAAAGCACACACCTTAGGGTGAATTATTGTAATGCCCTCGTCTGGAGTGAAGTACCGATATGCAATGACCCCTTGACCAGATTTCAGTCGATGCTTTCTAATGTTTTCAATAGGAGCTTTCCGCTTAAGAAAATCAAGAATAAAGCTAAAAAACCGTGGATAACAAAAGGTATCAAAGTCTCCGCAGAAAAATACGATCCCTTCATCTGATTGGAAAAACCGCCAGTGATAATGAAAGTTTCATTTCCTTTTATATAAGTATAGATTCATTTATAGAAGAACCTTGAGAGCAGCTGAACAATTGCACTATAGGAACAAAATAGAAAACGCAAGTCATAAGCAAAAAGAGAGCTAGGCAATTATTGATGTCTCAAGAGGTAAAAACAACTCTATTCCGGCAAAAACAAATCAAGAATGTAATATTATTGTTCAATTGCAGAAACTGTTTCCAAAGAGATCCATCCCCAAACGGAACCACTGAGTTATTTGAATCATATCTCTGCCTCCGACTCATTCTTTTTCACGCCTACGGACATCGAGGACATGAAACAAATTTTCAATGAAATAAAAAATACAAATGCGTCTAAAAATATACTCACATCTTCCCGATTCCGCCCCTACGATACTAGTTGAAGCAGTAAATCTTTCATTTCTTACAGAAGTTTTTCCATCATGTTTGAAAAACACAATAGTCATTCCATTGCATAAGGGTGGTGATACTTATAATCCTGCAAACTTCAGAATCATTTCAATGTGACCCACACTCTCAAAAATAATAGAAAAATTCATGAAAAAAAGAATGATGACTTATTTGAATAAGCACAATTTTATTAATCCTACTCAATTTGGATTTCAAAGAGAAGGAGGAACGAATGATGCCATTTTTAATCTTCTTCAAAATGTTTATCTGAAACTGAATGATACAGAAGTTGCTGCAGCGGTTTTTTGTGACCTGACAAAGGCCTTCGACTGTGCTAATCTCAAAATTGTGTTGCAGAAATTGGAGAAATATGGTTTTAGAGATGTAGTTATCCAGTGGTTTGAGTCCTATTTATCTGGACGAACTCAAAGCATATCTCTTCAAGTCAGCTTATCGCAAAAACTGGGAATCAAATGGAAAGTTCCTCAGGGGTCAGTTCTGGGACCAACGCTTTTTTTACTGTACATAAATGATCTGGCTTCAATTAATATTCCGTCAGAGTTCACCCAATTTGCAGATGACACCACAATATTTTGGCATGATGAAAATGACTCAAAACTGCATCGAATGATTGAGAATAATATTAGCAAAGAGATAGATTGATGTGACGCTAATAAGCTATCTTTCAATATCTCAAAAACTAACATCCTTACTTCCAAATGTATTTCATCTGGGAAATCGAGTGATCGGTAATATGACAGAAACAAAGTTTTTGGGTTTACATATTGATGATAAATTGAAATATGAAGATCACTTCGAAAAACTTGCATCGGGATGTTTTGCTGTAAGAACCACTGTTGTATTTCGTGTTTGCTCTTGATACTCTTTCGTTAGTTTTGGTGAAATAATTATTATAATTTGAATGACTGACAGAACAACTCATTTATTAGTTTGACAACTTGATGACAATTCTATTCTTTTTCATTTCAAACAATTGTTTAGGGCGATATATAAAACTATTTGAATACAATGTGATTCTCTAAAATAATGAAACTGAACATGCCGCCCACCTTGGAAGAATTTTCAAAAGTAAGTAAAATAACTATGAAATTATATCTAATATGAAATTTGCTGATATCAGTCTATTGGTAAAATGCATATTTTTGTTATTGCACGAGTGAAAACACCTTTTTGTGTCTTTATGGTACACACACGCATAATATTGTCTTTACCACGGTGTACTTCTGTAATTCTTCCTAATTCCCACTTGAGTGGTGGTAACTTTTCATCTCGTAACACCACCATATTGCCTGGTTGGATATTCTGTGATGATTTTGATTTCCATTTGGATCGTATGTAAATTCGACAAATACTCCTGGCTCCAACGGGACCAAAAATGTTGAAACATCTGAGTCAATCTTTGGAACTTGGATAATTGATTTTGATTCAGTTCTTCTATATTCGGTTCTGGTAGAGCGGTGATTGGAGCACCAATGAGAAAGTGACCAGGTGTTAAAGGATTCAAATCATCAGGATTTTCGGAAAGAGGTGTTAGAGGACGAGAGTTTAGACATGCTTCGACCTGAGTAATTACTGTAGTTGACTCTTCAAATGTAAGATACACATTTCCAATAATGCGTTTCAAATGAAATTTGGCTGATTTTATAGCAGCTTCCCATATTCCACCAAAATGAGGTGACCTTGCTAATATGAAGTGCCAAGATATTGAATTTGTAGACAAAAATTCTTTTATTTGAATTTCTGATATTTCATTAGTTACCATATTATAAAATTCTTGGATTTCATTATTTGCACCAACGAATGTGTTGCCATTATCAGAATATAAATTGTTACAAAGTCCTCTGCGTGAAATGAAGCGTTTGAGGGAGTTTAGAAATGCATCTGTTGTGCAATCACTGACTAACTCCATATGCACAGCCTTAGTTGAAAAACATATGAATATGCACAAATATGCTTTCACGATTTTTTGACCTCGTAACCTACCCTCACGTATACTGAATGGACCTGCATAATCTACTCCACAATTTTGAAATGGACGAGAAGGAGTTATGCGAGATTCAGGTAATTGCCCCATTACGGTTTCTATATTTGGAGGGCGTACTCGAAAACATACAATGCATTTTCTTAATACTGATCTCAGAGTATTTTTTCCATCAAGTGGCCAATATTTACACCTGATGGATGCCAGTAGAGCTTGGGGACCGAATGTAATAATTTGAGATGTTCATGCTTGATGATCAAATAAGTTAAGTGGTGTTTATTTGGTAAGATCAGAGGATGCTTTTGATTGAAATTCAACAAATTAGAATTATTCAATCGACCTCCAGCCCTTAATAATTTATTTTCATCAATGGAAGGATTCAAGGATAAGGGTTTGCTTTTCTTATGAAAAAGTTTTCTTTTCTCTAGACAAGTTATTTCAGCAAAAAATACCTCTTTTTGACATAGTCGTATTAGACATGTTTCTGCTTTTTCCAATTCAAAAACTGTTAATGCACTTGATAGTGATGATTGTTCCAATGCATTTGTTTTGAAACGAGATATGTAAGCAACTACTCTCAAGAAATTGGAAAAAGAAGAATATCTTGTGAAAATAGCGAAATCATGATTAATCACTGGAAATGAACATACGTTTGCACGTTTTTCTGGGATATCAGAAATTGATACCATTTTGCTTTCTGGCCAATAATGAGACTCAAACGACAACCACTCAGGACCTTGCCACCAAAGTTTGGAAACTACTAATTGCTCAGGAGAAGTTCCCCGTGATACTAGATCTGCAGGATTATATTCTGACCTAATATGCTTCCATTCATGTTGATTGGTTGAATCATGAATCATACTAACCCTGTTCGCAATGAATGTTTTCCATAGTGATGGCTCATTATTGATCCATGTTAGGGTGATCATTGAGTCACACCAATAAATCGAAGAATGAATTTGTAATTTTGATGAAGATTTGACAACATTAGCAAGTTCTGCCAAAATAAGTGCACCAGATAACTCAAGCCTAGGCGAACTTTGAGTTTTCAATGGTTTCACTCTCGATTTTGAACACAATAGTCTAGCTATATAATGTCCGAATGAATCCAAACTCCTCAAGTATATGCATGTGCCATAAGCTAATTCAGAGGCATCACAGAACCCATGGAGTTCAATTCGAATCGGTTGACATGTCTTGGAATAACAATTAGATTTATAGATTGAATTTGAGTTTGATATTGAAGCCATTGGGTGTAGATGTTCTGTGGAACTGACTCATTCCAACCCAATTGCAATTTCCATAATTCCTGCATTATGAATTTTGCCTTGAGAGTGATTGGCCCAATTAGGCCCAATGGATCAAATATTTTAGAGATGGTAGATAATATTATTCGCTTTGTTACGTGTCTAATATTGCTGGATGTTTTGATTTGATATTCGAAATTATCTCCTGTTGAATCCCATAATAAACCAAGTGTTTTTGATTCTTTGTTTTCACTGAAAGTCAAGTCACCTACTTCTGAATTAGAATATGCGTTCAAAATGGTTGATTCATTAGATCGCCATTTCCTAATTTCCATTTGTGCATCCTATAATATTGTAATGATTTCTGATTTGAGTTGACGTGCTTCCTCAATGGTTTCAGTACCACTCAATGAGTCATCAACGTAAAAATCATTTTGAATAGCTTCACTAGCTGCAGGGTATTTCATTGCGAATTCTTTTGCCAATTCTTTTAAACTACGAATAGTTAAAAATGGAGCACTTGCAGTGCCATATGTAAATGTGTTCAATTGATAATCTTTGACCGGTTCAGATGGCTCATTTCGCCATAAAATTCTTTGTAAATTTCTGTAATAGGAATGAATATTAATTTGACGATACATTTTGGTTATATCTGCTGTTATAACATACCTGTGTTTACGAAAACGAAGTACAATTGAAAACAAATCTTCCTGTATTTTCGGACCTATTAACAGGATATCATTTAATGACTTATTAGTATCTGTTTTCGCCGAACCATCGAAAACAACTCTCAACTTAGTTGTAGTACTGTCATCTTTTAATACATAATGATGAGGTGAATAATTTGAAATTATATTCGGATCTTCATCAACCAAACTGATAGGCCCCAAATCTTTGTATTCTTCCATAAAATCTATGTATTGCTGTTGTAACTTTGGCTGCTTTCTAAGCTTTCTTTCTATGTAATGTAACCTTTTCAATGCAATGTGCCTGGATTCACCAAGCTCTGATGGATTGCATTGAAGAGAAAGCCCTACACATCATTATTCCTTTGATAACTTGTTAAAAAATCATTTTCGCATTGTTGTTCTTTCTTAGAACAAAATTGCGTTTCTGGAAATTCTTCTAACTTCCAAAAAAGTTCCATTTGGTTTTGTAATTGTTCTGATGATGAAAAGTGGCAAACAACTTTATTGGGATTGGTTTTATTAAAACTATTATTGTTAGTGAGAGTCCGACCTGAAATTACCCAACCTAGTTTGGTTTTTTGTATTACTGCTTGATCGTTACAAATTTTGATTTGTCCTATACATGAAAGATTCCAAAAAATCCCTGCACCCAACAACATATCGATTTTATTTGGAATATTGAAATTTTCGTCTGACAATTTTATTGTTGTGGGAAATTGGAATTGATTTATGTTGATAAATTTTGTTGGAATATTTTCGGTTATTGTTTCAGGCACTAAAAATGATAAATTGACTTGAAAAGAATTAAATTGTGACCTGATTGTTGCATAAGTTTTGAAATTGATTCGTGTACAAGACTGGTTTATACCTTTTACCGGAATATTGATTTGATCTTGAATCAAACCCAATTTTTCGCATAACGCTCTTGTAATGAAGTTGCTCTGACTTCCAGAATCAAGAAGAACTCTGCATTCTTGATAACATTCCTGCTTATCCATAACAAGTACTTTTGCTGTGGATAACATTATATAATGCTCGTCTGTATTAAATTGTGACGAATGTGTAGTTACTGAATTTGTTTGTTCCGGTGGTATATTCGAATTTATGTTTGATTGTGATGAAGAAGCTTGATTATCCGTGACATTTGGTTCACGTGAATTATTATCTATGTGTAATAATGAGTTGTGTTTTCGATTGCACTTACGACAACTACTCAGAGTGCAATTCTCCACTAAATGATTAGGTTTCAAACAATTCATACAAAGCTTGAGTTTTCTTACTTCAATACCTCTCATTTTCGGTGGTGAGTTGAGAAAAGTTGGGCAATAATATATAGAATGTGAATTTTTGCAATAAGCACACGAATGTTGATTTGTTGTTACAAATGTTTGTGATTGATTATTATTTGCATATTTTGACCATTTTGATTTAGTGTTTGAATTATTTATGATTTGAAGTTCATTTTGTGATTTGTTCAAGTCGAGAGTTTCAAGCAAATAACATCTTTCAGTTAGAAATTGAATGAGATCATCCATGGTAGGTGAATCTTTCAACCCTATTTTTGTTTCCCTTTCACGTTTGGTAATATTATCCAATTTGGAGGAAATTAGATAAATGAGTAATGTATCCCAACTTTTGACAAGTTCTTTCAAACTCTCTAAAGAACGCAAATCCTTACTTATGCTATCTAACAAATGTCTGAGTTCATTATGAGACTCCCTATCCATAGGTTTGAGTTCGACAATAGATTTGACATGATTGTGTATAATGAGTTTCCTATTTTCAAAACGTTTCTTCACTAAATCCCATGCTACAGCGTAATTTAATTCAGAAACTTCCAATGAAGCAATCACCGGAGCTGCTTCTCCCTTCAATGAAATACGTAAGTAATGAAATTTTTGGATATTTGGTAACTTTTTGTTTTCGTGAATCAATGAATTGAAAGTGTCTCGAAAAGTAAGCCACTGATCGTATACTCCATGGAAAACTGGTAAATCGATTGTTGGTAATTTGACCTTTTGAGACTTACTACTATCGATACTTTGATTATTTGCATTTTCTATGAGTGGACTTTGTGACAAATTATTTGCTGTGGTAATGATTCTGAAGTAACTGTCTTCAAAAGCTGATCTGTCATTTTCATGTTCAAGATTTGTTTCATCAATGAGTTCAATTTTGTTTTGAATTTCATTGAATTGTTCATAAAGTTGATGACATTTATTCAATCGGACAGGTAACTCTGATTTTTCTGCGGAAAGATTATTTGACTCTGGTTTTTGTAAATATGTATAAAATTTCGTTAATTGAGATTTGATTGATCGTCGTTTAATAACAAGTTCTTTCAATGCTTGTTCAGCCATAGTGATTACGAAATGAGTGATAACTACAGCAACCACCCAATCTCAAAACATACAAACCGACAAACCTCTTTTGTTACCTCTTCTCCTATTTTCCTATCGAACCCGTATCAGATTTGTTCTTCAGACCTGCTCTTGTTGAATATTCCTGATCAGATGAACCTCACGCCTTTTCTTTTCAGCACCAGCGATGACCTGGACTATGTGTATTCGACTCAGAGTACTTCACTTCGATGATTGCAATATTTCGATGACTGATATTTCCAATTTTCGAATGTATCCGGCTCGTAGAAGGACCAATGTTGTATTTCGTGTTTGCTCTTGATACTCTTTCGTTAGTTTTGGTGAAATAATTATTATAATTTGAATGACTGACAGAACAACTCATTTATTAGTTTGACAACTTGATGACAATTCTTTTTCATTTCAAACAGTTGTTTAGGGCGATATATAAAACTATTTGAATACAATGTGATTCTCTAAAATAATGAAACTGAACAACCACTCAATGGGAAATTGGTGAAATGTTAAGGTTTCCCCTTATTCCTGACCCATCTTTTGTTAAAAACTATTATTTTTATTTTTTATATATAAGTATTTTCATATGGTCGAAGCAATTCCCCTTAATTTTCAAATATATATATCATTTCGCGTTCATGAAAGCATACTTCCACTTTACGCATGCGCGCGAAGAAAATCAAGCAAGAATTCAGTTTTCTTTCGACTCCGCTTTGAAACACTCCGCTTTCAAGATATACGTCTCGCCAGTTTAGTTAAAAACGGAAAACATTTTGGTTCTTCAAGTTTCCGTCTCACCGCTATAGTGTTAAAAGGAAGACATTGTCACGTGTGTGATAACCCACTTTTCGTAGTTTAAACACAAGATTCCTGAAGGAAGGAGGAAGATCCATCCATCTAGGCACCAGAGGTAGGTGGAAGTTCTTTCTCGATTTTAAATCGTTAAATAATCCATTTAAACCAGCAAATTTCATATTTTTCATATTTTTCATATTTTTCATTTTTACCGCCACATTTTTGGTCCTTCTGAGCCAAGAATCCCCTGGATTATTGGTTTTTTCATTTATTCATTTAAATACGAAGAATTGCTTCGACCATTTTTTCAAAATATAAATTCAAGGTCACCGGTATTCAGCTGGTGAAACAATTGTAGGTAGGAATTTGTATCCTTTTTTTGCGATAAAAAGTTGCCAGGTCCGTTCTTGGGTACAGTGGTTTTTGTGTATTTATTTCAATTTATCAGTTATTTGATTAGTTTCACAAAATGGCTGATAAGATCAAAAAATTGAAAGTTGACGATCTCGTCATTATAAAGCAAGATAATTTATCGCCTTTACAGTGGCGTATGGCCAGAGTTGTGGAACTTCACCCTGGATTAGACAAAGTAGCTCGCGTTGCTACAGTGAAAACCAGTAGTGGTACCTATAAGAGACCAATTAATAAATTGTGTCTCCTTCCACAGAATTAGTTTTGTTGAAAGCCTTCAACAAAACGTGGGGAGAATGTTAAGGTTTCCCCTTATTCCTGACCCATCTTTTGTTCGGAATAAATCTCCAAAACGTAAGAGACTAACCTTGACAACAAAAGGGCAGCAGATAACTCTATCCTAGGAATAGATAATAATTTGGTAGGAGTAACTTTAGATTTTGCACTCAAAAGAGATACAAAAATGCGGTTATTTTTTATTACTCTGACGTACAGACAAGACGCATATGCGTTCTGTGAGCCATCACAAAAGGCATGTAATTCACAACGGGTGAAATCTTGGAATGGAATGAGACGGGGAATTCCAATCTTCGATATTTCTGGTAGTTGACTTTTATATAATGTCCATTTTTTTATAATTTGGTTGGGAGGGAGCTCATCCCAACCAACACCCTGTAACCATAATTCTTTCATTATCAGTTTTGCAAACAATGTGATTGGTGATAGAAACCCAAGAGGGTCGAATATTCGACTAAGTTCGGATAATATATTACGTTTGGTAAGCGGTTCCTCTAATAAATTAACAGAAAAAAAGAAAACATCTGAAGAAGGAGTCCATTTTCATTACCAACACTACGGCCGTCCAAAAGAATTTTCTGAAATATTTCAGCGCCTAAAAGTAGATCAATCGGTGCGGGTTTCGAGAACTGTGGGTCAGCCAAAGTAATGTTTTTTATGTGACTCCAAGTAAATGTATCAAACTTAAAAGTAGGCATATCTGAACAAATGTGATCAAGAATTATTGCTTCAAAAGTTAAAATCGGATGCGTCGCTCCGGTCGGCTGAACAGTACAGCTAACCTTGCCAAGCGATGCCTGAGCGGTCATATTTCCGAGCCCTTGTACAGCAACAGCTGATTTGAACGGTTTCAAACCTAAACGATGCAGGAATCGTTTGGAAATAAAATTTGCTTGCGATCCACTATCCACTAATGCTCTTACCACCTGGAAATTACCACGACAATCTAAAATTCTCAATTTAACGGTAGCCAATAAGACATTGTGTTGCTGTGAAAGATTCGCACTAAGTGCTGCAGGGCCGGTTTCAGGAATATAAGTTTGCGGAGTTTCTTCAATTCGAAGGACTGAATCGGAAGAACCATCATTATTAGAATTTGATGATGAAGCTGAAATATTTTGCGGTCTGTCAAAATGTAAAGTTGAGTGGTGATAAGTAGATTGGCAATAATTGCAAGTACGAGATGAAGAACATTTTGACTTGGAATGAGTATGACTTAAGCAATTTGTGCACCAATGGTTTTGTTTAACAATATTATATCTTTCTCTAGGAGATTTTCCCAGGAATGAAGGACATTTATATAAAGCATGTTCAGATTTACAGAGTGGACATAGCCTTTTACTCGTATATGCCTGCGGATTTGCGGCAAACAAAGTGGTATTTCGAAAACTAGAAAGATTAGGATTCGTGCGGTTCATGTTAGATATATTACAAGTATTATGAGTTTTGGGTTTCATACGGATAGAATTCAATGAAAGTGATTCGAACGCATTACACTGATTTGTTAAATAATCTATCATGTCAGTGAAATTAGGATTGGTAATCGATTTTGAACTGAGTTCTAATTCATAGCGGGCCACCGTAGTGGAGTCGAGTCTTTTAAAAGCATATGACAAAGGATGAAATCCCATTGATCTACAGGATAGGATAAATTGCGGAGAGCGGCAACGTTTTCCGAAAATGTATCAATAATTTTCCTAAGCAAAGGCGGGTTTTCAATTGACATGCGCGGACTACACTCAATTTCGCTCCAGTGAGCATTTGCTAAAAGACGCGGGTTTGAATATCTTTTTGTGATTGCATTATACGCTACTAAATAATTGCTTGAAATAAGCGGTGTGCACGAAATCAACGTTTTGGCGGCCCTCCAATACAGAATGCAAGTGGGCAAACTTTTCAATGCTAGAAAGAGACACATTATTGTGCACAAGAACGTTATAAAGATCAATGAATGGAGTGAACGCCTTTATGTCCCCATTGAAAGTTGGCAACTTCATTTCAGGAAGTTTTACTCTGGGTGCGGAGGGAGCAATAATTTGTCCAACCTGAGTTTGTGGAACCTCTTCAAATAAATCAGCATGAATTGCTTGAACTGAAAATAAATCCTTATCAAATGCGGTGCGGACAGATTCTTCAGTATCCAACATATCTGTGGTTAGATCTTTCAACGAACTTAAGTTACTGATAATGTTAGACTGATGATCATTGAAATTCGATTCAATTTCCTTTAAAACTTTGAATCGTTGCCGAAACTCAGAATGAGCTTTACTATTTATAACGGCTATTTCAGCTACCTCTTTCAGTTTTTTTTTTTAATTTAATTTTACTTATCAGCCATTTTGTGAAACTAATCAAATAACTGATAAATTGAAATAAATACACAAAAACCACTGTACCCAAGAACGGACCTGGCAACTTTTTATCGCAAAAAAAGGATACAAATTCCTACCTACAATTGTTTCACCAGCTGAATACCGGTGACCTTGAATTTATATTTTGAAAAAATGGTCGAAGCAATTCTTCGTATTTAAATGAATAAATGAAAAAACCAATAATCCAGGGGATCCGGCTCGAAGGACCAAAAATGTGGCGGTAAAAATGAAAAATATGAAAAATATGAAATTTGCTGGTTCAAATGGATTATTGAACGATTTAAAATCGAGAAAGAACTTCCACCTACCTCTGGTGCCTAGATGGATGGATCTTCCTCCTTCCTTCAGGAATCTTGTGTTTAAACTACGAAAAGTGGGTTATCACACACGTGACAATGTCTTCCTTTTAACACTATAGCGGTGAGACGGAAACTTGAAGAACCAAAATGTTTTCCGTTTTTAACTAAACTGGCGAGACGTATATCTTGAAAGCGGAGTGTTTCAAAGCGGAGTCGAAAGAAAACTGAATTCTTGCTTGATTTTCTTCGCGCGCATGCGTAAAGTGGAAGTATGCTTTCATGAACGCGAAATGATATATATATTTGAAAATTAAGGGGAATTGCTTCGACCATATGAAAATACTTATATATAAAGAATAAAAAAAAATAAAAATAATAGTTTTTAACAAAAGATGGGTCAGGAATAAGGGGAAACCTTAACAGGTGAAGATATGGCAAAAAGTGTGTATTATGCTTTAGTCGACTCACACCTGAGACACGGAATTTGTTTTTGGGGATCTTGTAGTCAATATTTGTTCTATATGGTTTTTGTCTTGCAAAAATGAGCATTAATGTGTATGTGCAAGGCTAAGTTCCGGGATTCTTGCAAGCCACTCTTCATCAAACATAAAATAATACCACTACTTTGTATTTCTATTTTAGAAACGATATGTCCCTCACCAATTCCAACATCGACACAAATAAAAAACTCCATAATTTATGATGGTAAACAATTATATAATCACCTACCCAACGAGATTAAAATCATAGCAAAAAAATTCAAAAATTCTGTAAAAAGTCTTCTTCAGGCTAATGCTTTCTACCCATTAGATGACTTCTACTGTGCGAACTTTCAGTATTGTGAAATTCAACTTTGTCGTCCTATCTCCAATTATTCAGGAGTCAATTGTAATATATTTTAATATGTTTTATTGATTAGCACCATTGATATAATACGAAGCTGTTTTCAATCATAATAATTCTAATATTAATTTTGTACAAATATTTTATTTTTTTATCATGTTTATCATTAACCAGCACGTTGACAATGAACCGAATTTTATCTGATTTACGTGTGGTCCTATTGTGTATATTTCATTCATTATTTACTTTGTACCAATTTATTTATCATATGAATTTGTACCTGATAGTGATAGTTTTAGTTTTCATCCTTTTATTTATAAATGACTTTGTCAATGAGATTCATTATCTTCAGGCAATGAAGTATATTTGATTTGATTTAATTGATTTAATAACGACTACAATAGTTTTCCTGAAGTGTATACAACAAAAAATCTTCCAACAACTATTTTTGTGACGCAGTTATTGTTAAAAAATCTACCTTGTATAGAATATCCAAAATTAATCCATATTCCATGTTTGTTAATGGCCAATCGACCAATTTCCAGCAGTGGAGATTGTATGGACGATCGGCTTTGCAACAAGAACAATTTGGAAATATTTATATTATTTATTAGCTGACCCGACAGACGAGACGTTGTCCTGCCTAAATTTCTATATTCCCCGATTATTTTTCCTGAAAATTCTCGTCCGCGTAGAATTTCTTTCTTCCTATGTTTTTTTTGTGTTGTTCCATCTGGGTAATTTCCTTGACGCTGCTTCCTGTTACCCCGTTTTCCCTTTATCCCGTTTTTCCGTTATCCTATTTTCCAGTTTTCACGTTATTTCGTTTTTTTGTTTTCCCGTTGTCCTCGTATCCCGTTATTTCGTTTTCTCATTCTCCCATTATACCGTTTTCCCGTTTTTTCGTTATCCCGTTATCCAGTTATTCCGTTTGTAATCCCGTTTTTTCCGAAAAAAGAAATAACCAAATCGGTTCAGCCGTTCTCAAATTATGAGCTTACCAACACAAACAAACATTCATTTTTATTATACAGTGCCCGCGTAAAGTATGGAAACATGAAGATATCTTTGACACCCCGTAAGATACAATAACAAAATGTTGGTTATGTATATTAGATGGAGCAGCGATTTTAAATTTTATATCTTAGACATTGCTTAATGTACAGTTTCTGAGATATACGAACAAAATGTTTATTTTTGATCGGGACAACCCGTATATTTTACAATTTTCTGTTACAGTTTTTCATTGCCGATGCAGCATACAAACTGTTAATGGCCAATATTGATCATTAATTTTAGAAATTAGGAAAAATATTTTTATTGCAACCGTTGATATTAACATAAAGATAAAATAGAATGGGCCATGGGTAATTGTTAAAGTTTAAAAAAGTCTTTGCTGTTTTTGTACTGATGAACATGATATGAATATCGGTTTCATTTCATTAAATCAAGTAGGTTTCACTTCCAGTAGATACGTCGTGATTTACTGTCGTGATAGTTTTTTGAAAATAGGCTCACCAGCGATAAAAATCAGAGTAAAATACAATATTACATTTAACAGAGCGTCAAAGAATTGAAATTTTGATACTAAAAGGATGTGGTGACAGGTAATACCATAATATTATGAAATTTGAGTATGTTTTATTAGCGACATATTTTGTAGGACACGAACACACGAAGATGTATGTGAAATCTTTAATAACAAGTATGAAGACAGAACTCGTATAGCACGTGGTACTGTATCTAAAATTATTCATAAATTTGAGGAAAGTGGACATGTACGAGCACTCCCAAAAAGTAGCCGCCCTGCTATTCCAGAGCAAACAAAAACTGAAATTTGTTTGTCGATGGTTGAAGACCCTCATAAGGCTACTAGAGTTGTTGCAAACGGAAATCACATCAGTCAAACAACTTTTCTTGGAAATTTAATAAAAGAAAAATTGCATCCCTATAAACTACAATTGGTACAGAAACTGAACGAAGACGATCCAGATCGCAGAATGGAGTTCTGTGAAACAATGTTGAATAGATTTGACACTAATCCTAATTTCTTCAATCAAATCCTTTGTCTGATGAGGCTACCTTCCAGTTGAATGGCACCGTCAATAAACAAAAATGCAGGTACTGGTCAGATGAAAATCCTCATTGGATGGTGGAGGCACATACGCAGTATTCACAACAGATTAATATGTGGGCAGAAATTATTAATAATATCATTATTGGACCTCATTTTTGGAATAGAACCATGACAGGTGAACAATACTGGGCATTTTCAGAATTAGAGTTAATTCAGCAAGATGCAGCGCCTCCTCATTATCTTCGAGGCGTCCATGAGTTTCTCGAAATTACATTTCCAAATCGTTGGATTGGAAGAAGAGGAGCTATCGAATGGCCAGCAAGATCTCCGGATTTGACACCTCTAGATAATTTTTTGTAGGGTTATTTGAAAGGCAAAGTATATGTGAATACGCCACAGACTATCCAAGGACTGAAAGACAGAATGACAGAGGAGATAGCACTAACTTCTCCGGAAACGATTAGAAAAGTATTGGATGAATTTTCATTCAGAATGGATTTCTGTTTCCAAAGACGAGGAGGTCATATTGAACATCTCCTTTAATTTCTTTCTTTAGGTATTGTTTTCTGTTTACACTGCAATATTAATTACAAAATAAAAACGTATTTCCTAATTTCTTAAAATTAATGGTTGAAATTCAGTTTGTATGCTGTAACTGTAACAGAAAATTGTAAATTATACGGGTTGCCCCATTTAAAAATAAACATTTTGTTCGTTTATCTCAGAAACTGTTATTTTGGCAACGTCAAATATATAAAATTTAAAATTGCTGGTTCATCTAATACACATAACCAAAATTTTGTTATTGTATCTTACGGGGGTCAAAGATATCTTCATGTTTCCATACTTTACGCGCGCACTGTATATTCCTGAAAACAGGACAAAGAAATTTCCAATAACTTTTCTAAAAAGCCATGCTATCCCTATTAACCTTATTCGGAGTATTACGAACATTCAAAAAAATAATTAGCCAAATCGGTCCAGCCGTTGTTTTTATTAAATACAAGAAATGTTATCCGGACCTGAGATTCGTTCCTGTGACCTTCTGCGACAGGGTAAACACTCAGCTATTTCCTCGTTTGGTAAAAAATGTCTCGATAGTCTTTGCCCAATTTCTTATATACCTGAATTTCCCAATTTCCGAGCAACTTCCCGTATCAACCATCCTCGGGATATTACGATCATTTAAAAAAAATAGCCAAATCGGTCTAGCCTTCTCACGTTTTGCGCTTACAAAGAATCATTTTTATCATATAGATATACATGAACCGTTTGGGGTTTTGAGATTTATATTCCTAATATCCATAATGCGAGATGAAACAATATGGTATGAACACTTTTTTTATTTTAAAAAAACACCAAACTAATTTTTTTTGTAGGTACAAGCGTACTTCTACACCCTGTTCCGCTTGCTGTGGCTGGGGACCGGGACTTACTACGCTAAATCAGCGTTTGCGGTCAGAGGTCAAACTTAACAATAAAGAATTCGTCGAGCTGGTCATTGGGGCCTAACTTGCTAAGCTCGAATTATAGTGCTGCGTGGTCGGCTTTCCGCCCCGCTGTCGAGACGGGCTAACTTTAATTTCAGGCTGCCTCGCGAATATCAATTACTTGCCTATTCAGATTATCCGTAGGGTCAGCGTAATTTCTGTGTCCAGTTTCAAAAATAAAAAAGGAAGGGCAGGATGATGGCTAGAGAGTCACAGGGTGTAGAACAGGGTTTTCGCATTCCATCAACTTCATTTTTTATTTTTTTTTCATTAAAGTTGTTATATATTGTGAATATTCTATACAGAGTATTTAATAACAATGTAATAAAAAACAAGTTAATTATTGTAATAGAATGCCCAGACTATTCAGTAGAGAGCGGTGTGGAGTTATTTGGACCGCCTTGCTAGTTTCAAATTTATTAATGTTTCAAGCATAGGTTTGAGAAATTGTGAATTTAAATGGACGCCAGAATTTTTTTGTTAAATTGGGATAAAAATTGAAATTCCCTATTCGATGATATTTGCGAATCAAATAACGTTTCCTTCTGTAAATAACTACAACAATAAAACAAATACCAAACTTATATTAGTCTATTTACAAATATACATTTCCAGTTATTTAACAAATATGTATCAAATATATATATATATATATATATATCATATATGTGCTGTATGACCATTTATTTAGTTTCCAGAATAAGAGAAGAAATATTGTTTTTATTTGCTGAACCTGTCGGTTTTATCGACGACGAAGTACCTCTGATCATGGTTTGTGTAGCTCGTAGCTAAACTCCACGTAGTTGTATGGCTCGCAATCAGGGGGTACTTATAGCTGCTGGGCTACCGATCAGGTGGACCATATAAGCATCAGCTTCTTGTCCATTTAATGTGTTCTCAGCAATATAACATCTGAAAAATGGACTGATCCCGAGTCTTATGATTTTCTTTCATGTATGACCTTACGGCCGTTACTATAACTTTGTTCTGCCTTTCAGTGGCATTCATTTGAGGATGATATCTGGCTGTATACCAAGTTTTCTGAACTTTATACTGCGATATAAAAGATTTAAATTCCTTACTAGTGAAAACTGACCCATTATCACAAGCAAACATTTGAGGTACTCCAAAAACAAAAAAAACTTGATTTTCCAAGAATTTCATAATAGCTTTAGATGTGGCTTCAACTAGTGGATGTATTAGCACAAATTTTGTAAACCAATCAACAACCGCCAAGAGGTACTGATTTCCATTTTTGGACCATGGATAGGGTCCTGATAGGTCAGCAGATATCAATTGAAAAGGAACATTTATCTTCTTGTAGGAACCCATTAGTCCAGCTTAAGGTCAATCTGATGATTTACAAGTAGCACAAATAGAACATTTCCTAACATACTTATAAACACTTTTTCTAAGACCAGGCCAATAATACAGATCCTGAATACGCGCTAAAGTTTAAGCAATACCCAGATGTCTTGCTGTTTCAGCATCATGGAACATTTCCAACAACTCTAATCTATTAGCTGTAGGTACCACAATTTTCCACTCAGACAAATTCCCAATTGATATGTCTTTACTAAAAAATATGTTCATACAGTATGTTTTGTTCCACTCTAAAAGAAGGATAGCTACCTGGATTATTCTCAACCTTTTTACACATGTCATTATACCATTTGTCTGGCTTCAAAGTAGATAAATTCAAAACAGTTGCCTCAATTGGAGACCTGACATCAGCCACTACATTTAGTATGCCTTTCCTGTGCTCAGTATTAAATGAAAACTGTGACAGCTTCACTGCCCATCTAGCTAATCTTCCAGAAGGATACGACTTGTTATTTAGCCAAACTGAATTTGCACAATCAGTAATAACTTTGAAATATGTGCCTTCAATGTAACACCTAAATTTTTCAATGCCAAAAATTACTGCAAGCAGCTCTTTTTCAGTGGCCGAGTATTTACGTTGACACTTATTCAAAGTTTTACTAGCATATGCTATAGGATGCTCAATACCATCAGTTTCTTGATACAAGACGGAACCTACGCCCGTATTTGATGCATCACATTATATAATGAAGGGAAGAGAGAAATCTGGACTGGCTAACACAGGTGCCGTGGTTAAATACTTTTTCATTTCTTCAAAAGCTTTGTCAGCTTCATCAGCTCTGAAAACGAAAACGGAACAGCGGCTCTGTAGGTCGGCAGAACCGAATTATATAAAAACGCTCGGACACGTCAACTACATTTTCGAGGGGAACATCGTTCGCGATGAAATTCACCCGAAATACATTCCATCCCTCGGAGATGTGACCGCCACCACTAAATTTGGTGAAATTATGACTACGAGAATTTCCTCTTCAACATCTGCTTTTCTGATGAGTCTACATTCTTTTTGAATTCGACTGTGAATCGTCATAATTGTCGTTATTGGTCAGATGCCAATCCACATGTTTTCCACGAAGTCCATACTCAAATTCTCCAAAAACTCAATGTCTGGGCCGGTATTTCTAGGGACCGTTTGATTGGACCAGTATTTCTCGACGGTAACCTGATAGGAACAACTCATTTGGAATTATTGAATGCATTTGTTCATCCAAAATTAGTAGACATCATTGAAAATGACGATCGTTACCATGAAGACCACTTGATATTTCAACAAGACGGGACACCTCCACATCATGCACAGCCTGCTAGGGCGTCTTTGGATAGAATGTTTCCTGGAAGTTGGATTGGAAGAAGAGGCTCTATAGAGTGGCCAGCCAGATCTCCAGATTTGACCCCAATCGACTTTTTCCTGTGGGGTAACTTGAAAAACACAATCTATGCAACCCAACCAGAATCTCTGGAAGATTTACGTAGGAGAATATTGAAGAATGCCGTCGAATAACGCAGGAAATGTGAGGTCTCGTTTTGAACAGAACTTGTACTATTGTATGGAAATGGGTGGTAGACAGTTTGAACATTTAGTTCATTGACAATAATAATTGTTGAGACAGTTGCTTTATCAGATATTGTTTTTATTGATTGAGTAAATAAAAAGTGATATATATCCCAACTTCAAGTTCTTATATCTCGATAACGAATCCATAGAATTAATTAATTTTTGTTGTTCGATATTGAGAAGGAAAATACCTTTCAAATGAGGTATCACTTGCCATATGTTGCCATTGAAAAATTTAGGGGTGGCAGTCACAGCTCCGAGGGAGGGAATGTATTTCGGGTGAATTTCATCGCGAACGATGTCCCCCTCGAAAATGTAGTTGATGTGTCCGAGCGTTTTTATATAATACGGTTCTGCCGACCTACAGAGCCGCTTTTTCGTATTCAATAGCCCACTCTGTATGATTCCTCATGTGGCAAATGCGATGGATACAGTTAGTCATGGTCGACTACTCGGAGTTATGAAAAGATGTGAATTTAGAGAAACACCCTACTCATTATCGAAAAAGTATCTTGAAAACAAATAACAATGTGTCAAAATTGGTGATGGTATCAGCGGGTTTGAAACATGTAGGTATGGAGTATCCTACTTTTGCCAATTTTCTTCAGCCTCTACCTCAATGACATATTTCAAGCAGGATTTGGAGAAAATATTGTAAGTTTTGCGGATGACACTGTAATTAATAAAGATGATACAGAGTGACCCATTTGAAAGCGGGCCACCTCTCTAAAACTGTTATTTATTATCCGATTCAGAAGTTTCCTTTTTCAGTAGATATAGCATCAATAGTTCTAGTTGAATGCCATACATTCGAAATAAAAATTAAAATTTCACGGCCTACTTGGAATTTTTTTCTAGGTCAAAAATCCAAAAAAACATACTGGCGATTAAAAAAAAAATTAACGACGTCACTGGATTTGTGATGCTTTCAAACGGGTGTGACCAAAATTTCACGATGAAATTAGTTTTTTCAACAGAAATATGGCATAAGTAAAATTCATATCACTTTATCAAAATATTTCGAATAGTCGTCATATAAATCACAATCTTGTTAAAAATATCGTTTAAAATGCTCTTTCAGATCGTTAGCAGTCGAGTTTGTAAACATCAGTTATTCAAAATGGCGTCAAATTATGTTTCGTCCAAACGTAACTCCATAGTATAGGAGATAGTTATGTCCATCAGAACACTGTAGTTTTTTGCCAAAGAAATTAAATGTACATCTACATCAAATAGTAATCAATAGTCAATAATCAATAATAATCAATATTGATAACATAAATTAACTACAACGAAAGAATGGTTCGAAATGAGAGTGCCTACACATTAATTTTCGTACTTTTCAACCAAATCCTGATTTAATTCGATACATTTATTCTGCCATTTTCTAATGCTAACTAACCATAAGATTTGATCAACATTCGATCATTGGTTTGGGGTAATATCTGTGCAAACCTGTCTAATTCCTTCACGCAGTTCCTCTTTGGTGGTTGACAGTTATTCCAAATATCAATCTTGGTTTCATTCAAACATGCTTGGGATACCACATTTCGAAAATATTATTTGTATTAGGAGGCTTTGTAACTTTAGTTGCTATATAAATGACAAGTCATCAGAATTATAGACGAAAATACACAAATTTGTCAGTGTTAATAGTGAAGTTTATGACTCCTCAAGTACCTACCCTAATGAAGGAGTATGGCTGATAATTTGACTTTGCAGGAGAAAATTGAAATAGTAAGACTCCGTGGTAACAACGACAGATCCGAAGGGGAAGTATGTAGAATTTTCAATAACATGCATCCGGAGCGTCGAAATATTAGCAGAGCTACAGTTGGCCGAATAAATCAAATTTTCAATCAGTTTGTAAATATATTCTGAAGAATGGTAATATTGAACAAAGACAGAGACGAAATAATTCTGAACGAATTCGAAATTATTTTAATAATGATCCGAAAACAAGTGTGAGAATTGCAAGTTTGGACATTAACTTACCGCGTGAAACAATAAGGAGAAATCCTAGGAAATATTATAAGATGAAGCTTTTTGAACAAAAGTTTCTTCACACCTTAGAAGAAGGCGATAATGAAAAGAGGATGGAGTATAGTTTATGGGCTCAAAGAAAATATCTAAATAACAGGAATTTTATGAAAAAACAATTGTTCAGTGACGAGGCAACATTCACAACCAATGGAACAGTTAATTCTCAAAATACAAGGTACTGAACGGAAGAAAATCCACATTGGATAATAAATTGCAGAAGACAGTACTCACAAAAAATAAATGTTTGGTGTGGAATATTACATACCAAAATAATTGGCCCCTTTCTTCAAGGCAATTTGAATGGTCAATATTTTTTGAATTTTTTTAAAAATGAACTTTCCAACGCTATGGATGAACTTCCACTGGTAGAAGAGGCTCATCTTCTATTTCAATTAGATGGCTGTTCCATCCACACTAGCAGGATTGTAGGAGATTGGTTGGAAGAAAATTTTCCTAATCAGTGGATAGGGCGAAATAGTGCATTGATCGAGTTTCCCCCCAGATCCCGGACTTGACTCCATTGGATTTTTTTTATAGGGCTTCGTTAAAGAAAAAGTTTACAAAACTCGCCCGACGAGCAAAGAGGAACTGCGTGAAAGAATAGGACAGGCTAGCAGAGATATCACCTCAAACCAATTATCGAATGTTATGGTTAACATTAGAAAACGATACGATAAATGTATCGAATCAAATGGAGATTTGGTTGAACAGTACGAAATTTAATGTGTAGGCACTGTCATGTCAATACATTGTTTTGTAGTAGTACATTTATGTTATTAATATTGGTAATTATATTATTGGATGTAAAGATGTGCATTTCTATTCTTCGACAACAAACTGCAGTGTTATAAGAGACATAACATATGCCACATAGAGTTGTTATGTTCTGAAGGAGTATTTTAAACCATATTATTTACAAAATTGTGATTTATATGACAACTATTTGAATTATTTCGATATTGATATGAATATTTTACTTAAAAAAAATTATTGTATCGTGAAATTTGAAAGCATCACAAATCCAGTGGCGTCGTAAAATTTCATTAAAAAAATCGCTAGTATATTTTTTGGATTTTTGACCTTGAAAAAATTAGAAGTAGGCCGTAAATTTTTATTTTCATTTCGAATTTATGGCATTCAACTAGAACCATTGATGTTCTTTACTGAAAAAAAACTTCCGAATCGGATTATAAACAACAGTTATAGAGAGGTGGCCCGCTTTCAAATGGGTCACTCTGTATATAGAAGAACATGAAATCAATTGCTGAAAATAATTTGAAATGGCTTTATAGTCCTCTACTCACGATGAATGTAGGAAAAACCTATTATATTATTTTTACTTCCTACCTAACTTTGCTAAAGTGCCTATAAAAATAAATAATGAATTCTACGTATCTAGAAAAGCTGAACATTATCAATTGAATATTGGAGAGGAATATTTTTCCTGGAAATTGAAAAATCTACTATAAAAATTAAGCTTTTCTAGTGATATCTAATGGAAAAGAGCTACTTCCCTGACTAAAATTGTTGAACTACATCTGATAAATATAGTGAGGCCTCTCTCAAAAAATCTGATCTTTCAGTTACAGATCATTCCGAATCTGATTCTATCAATATTATATTTGTACCCAAAACCTAAGCAATATTCGACAGAATAGCCCGTAGAGTGTCACTATAGCAGAAGTTATAGGCGAGATCACTAATTTCTGGAAAAATTACCACAATGTCCAGAACGATAAGAAAAGTGGTTGGATTTGTTTTCAATTAAAAAACAATACCAATAAAATGTTCTTGTTTGAACAATGCGGAAACCGCGCCAGGATGTGAGTAACAAGTTCAGATCTATCGCTGATCGCCGAGAGCGTGAGGTAATTATAGAATTGTCTAGCGTTATTCATAATATTTTGTTACAATGTGAGCAGGCCAAAAAGAAGAAAATGACATAGCACTCGGTATACATACATATCATTCAAGAATAAGTAAATCAGGAACAGCTATCAAATGAGAATTCTTCATTTCAATATAACACATGCTGATATAAGTTCTGTTTCATTCATAGGATGAAACAGAATAACATTTTCTCAGAAGTTCCTCAAAATAGTGATACTGGCAACTCGCCGTACGCCAAGAGTGCCAGGAATTACAGCGTTGTCAAGCGCTATTCATAGTATTCTTTAAAATGTGAGCAGGCCGAGAAAATGATGACAAAGATTATATTATTCAAGAATAACTGAATCAAGAACAGCTATCAAATACGAAGTCTTCATTTCAATACAACACATGCTGACACAAGTTCTGTTCAATTCATAGGATGAAGTTCCGCAAAATAGTGACACTGGCAACTCGGGAAAATGCCGAATCAATTTACTTGTGACGTCAAAAAAAGCGGCAATAACGCTGTGTTTGAGGGTTTTAGAGAAGCATTTATTCGAATATTACGCAATATATTCTAGGAAAAACTATGCATACATAATATATTATCACTATATTTCAACTTCAAGCACATATGAAGCAAATTTGTGACTTTATGATCTAGCCTATTGAAACGCAAAAATAATGTCATTATCTGACCTGAAAAAGTTATTATCCGGATAATTTACCTTTATCTAGGACCAAAACTGTATAATGCCCTCTCATAAATTCTGAATTGGACAACATTCATTTGAATAATACCCCGAGAGTTGACATCCAGTTATAGCATTAAAATTTGCCAGAATTGTGCTGATTCACAGAAAAATACGATATTTTGCACTTACTGGCAATACTATCTTCATTTCAAAGTTTGTTTCTTCAACAAAAACAGGCAGGAAAATAGATAAACAATGAATGAATGGAAGCTAATCCAAGAATCATCTAGAAGAAGGCATATTCCATCCGCTGTGGTTTGAAACTGCATTAAAATTCAAAACGAAAATACATTATTTGTAGCATAGTTACTCATGTCGAATCTTCCCAAGGAAAAATCAACGGTAGACTTTCTTTTCATCGATTTTTTTCGTGGAGAAAAATCGTTTTAAATTGTTTAGTGTTTTTACCAGCTTTATCAGTTGTTTTACCAAACCTTAGAAATTAATGAAAGCTTAGACGAGTTGAGATCACTGGGGCCATACATTTTATAGTGGAATCCAAAACCACTTTTGCAGCCTAAAAAAATGTTTAACCGGCTGCGAGCGTGGAACCTGCTTCGGGTGGAATCAATGGGACTAACCTCGAACCACTGAGCCACTTGTATAAAAGTTGTTGAATCAAACATGATTTTATGCATTCTTAGTCTCGTTACCAGTAAACGATTCTGAACCTGAACTGGCCTTCGGTTTTTGGAATTGAGACACATTCATATACAGTGCTCGTCTAAAGTCCGTTCCCCCCCTACTAATTTTTGAAATACCTGATATATCGCAACGAAATTTGGAGGGCTCAAATAGGAGATAAAAACGTACTTTTCCATGAAAAAATCACAGCTAAAAGTTTTGAAATGACGGCTGAGCGCCATCTTCAATAATTTTTTCAAATAGAACACCCCGTATATTATTCCATTTTCGAAATCTGCTCATAATTCTCAACAGTTTTCTTCGATACACTTTACTCGATACTTTTTTTCGAAATAATAATGTTTGAAAGGTGACATTTTGGTCATTTCAAACCCAACCAAAAACACTAATGTTGCTTTCAATCAAGTTTGCATTGGAAAAAATCGTTGTCGTGATAACATCTTGTTTACCGTCAGACTGAACTGCTAACTGTCGAATAGTCCGTTGAGCGCCTAAATCCTTTTATGAAAAGTGTGATCATGGATCATGGCTCGTAGTTCAGACGATAAATTTGAAACAGTTTTGATATTTGGAGAAGCTGGAAGAAATTATCATCTAGTAGTCCGTATGTTTAATGATATATTTTCCGAGAATCCTATTTCCAGATCATATTCGCGCAAACTTTTAAATAAACTCCAAGCAGCTGGTACGCTGAAAGATGCTCCAAGATCAGGAAGGAAGGAAAAAAGGTAGAAATTGTTGCTGAAATGGTAATCAATCCGACTCAGTCGACGTCTGCAGTTGCTGAATCCTGTGGAGTAAGTTCAAAAAGTGTCTCCAAAAAAAAAGGAAAGTTTCATCCCTATGAAATGAAAATCCTGCATGATCTCATGGAGGATGATCCAGACTGGAAGGTAGAATTTTGTGAGTGGTTAACAAGAACAATTGAAGGAGAACGGGGCTTCCAAAAACGTGTATGTTTCGCAGACGAATGCACGTTTTTTCTTAATGGAAAAGTCAACAAACAGAATGTACGATACTGGAGCGATACTAATCCGCATATTTTTTAGAGAGGGACATCCCCAGTTTGCTAAAAAGGTGAATGTTTGGGCGGGGATTTTCGACAATCGCGTTGTTGGACCGATTTCCATCAGAGGCAATCTTATTAGTCGAATTCATTTAGAGATTTGACTACAAATTAATAACAACGTTTAGTTAGCAAAATGTTTCACCGGAAGTGACCAAAATACATACTTTATTTTAAACCGGAATGTCACTTTTTAATATACGGGGGGTTCTATCAAAAATTATTGAAGATGGCGCTTAGCCGCCATTTCAAAACTTTTAGCTGCGATTTCATGAAAAAGTAGGTTTTCATCTCCTATTGAAGCCCTCCAAATTTCGTTGCGATATACCAGGTGGTACAAACATTAGTAGGGGGGGAACGGACTTTAGACGAGTAGTGCATATCATCTTGGAGTTCGACGTCCTCGAGTATATTGACTAAAATTCCACAGCTATATTGAATATTACTTAATTCTTCTTCAGTTATTGTCTCCTATTTGGGTTTTTCTGTTCACCTTTCACTACCTCATATGAACCTCCTAGTATTACCCCAGTCATCTCGTAGTTTTACCTGGAAAGTTTTCTGGGAGTTTTGAAAATTGGTATATTTATAGATTTCAAGGTGCTCTTTTCGAATATTTTTTTTCCACCTCGTTACTTTGCCGCTTGCTACGCTATATTGAAAAACTAGCGCCAAAAACAGTTTTTTGACAGCATCTCATTTCCGACTCATTTTACGAATTAGTAAATTAAAGAAGAAAAAATTTCGTACAATTTATGCAGTAACGTTTTTTTTGTAAAATAAATAGTTTTAGTGTACGAGGGCCGCGAAGTCTACTCCAATTTCCATTAAGTGTCGCATCAATTCAAAACTCGTTCCGATGATTCAGTGCAGATGTGTGTTGGTTTGCGGTACTCGTACGCTATTCATTTTAAAAAAAAAAATGTTGCAACATATATATATATATATATATATATATATATATATATATATATTTTCTCTATTTAATTCATTACAAAACTATTTTCATCGTAAAATGAGTTGGAACTGAGATATTATCAAAAAACTGTTTTTGGGCAACATTTTTCCAATGGCAGCGCGAGCTGCACAGATGCGAGGTATCAAAGTGAAAATTTGGAAAGAGCACTTGAAATTCTATGAAAATACCAATTCTGAAAACTCCCGGAAAACTTTCCAGGTAACGCCCAGTTTTGGACACCAAATGACTGAAGTAATATATCTGATAAATTGCAGTGGATGTTATTGGTCATGGCCGTTGAAGCGTTGTGCAATTCCTTGAAAATGACTCCTCAATAAAACCGCATGCATAACCACATTAGATTAATCTTCCGTTGAAAGTTCCTTCATCACATGAGGGAATGCCTTTATCAAAATACCCTCATGGTTGTAGTAGTTTCTTTGTACTCATTCTTCATATACGAGAGCAACTCTCTGCTATTCGTTTCAGGTATTTTCAATATTTTCCAAACCTTTGAGATCGATCGAGAAAAACAACGAAAACAACTCTTAAATTCACATTCAACAAACTCAAAATTTGCTACTCACTTCTTGACTGTTGAAAACATTATTGTGCAGATGTATTTGAAATATTACATTTAAAAAAAATAGGTTGTGAACTGGACCTTCTAGGGAGTTTGGAAAACAATATAAACAAAATGTGCTAATATTTGCATTGATTTAAAAAATCCTCTGTTGATTTCAATTCATTGAAGTTTATTTAGGTCATGTACTCGATCTCTCTTTCTGAAGAAGCGAAACATGACTAAACCTCGTGTCTGATTTAGGTTAATAATAAAATAACGGCGGAAGGGTGCAAACAGACTGATTTCCAACAATTTTCAGCAACCAAATATTTAGGCAATCATATTGAAATTTCCTTCCTGAATTACTGATACTGTAAGTCGGCTATTTTGGCATTATACATCACTTAATTGAAAATTTCATTCAGATTTCCTTTGTCAGATTTGCAGAGAATTTTATAATCAATTGAGCAGTTATGAGGAAAGAAGAATTGATAATATTTGAGCCATCAAAAAAATGCCATCCTATTGTGCCAAGTATCAAATGGTAGCTAATCTTAAACTGATTTATATATCATAAGTAAAAATAAATGGAATAAAAAAACAGTAATTTTGATAGGTACCCCTTCATCTTCCGAAGTTAAAGAAAAGAGATAATGAAAGAGCACGAAATGCAAAAAACTGAATATATCCTGATCAATATTTGAGTCTATAGTTACATCTCAATGGGTGGGGCGAATATCTAAAACAAAACAATCTGTATACTGACGCTATACATACTTTCTCGCCAACTACCGATTTTTCCGTTGATCAGATATATGCCATATCAATGAGCAAAAGAAAATGTTTCCCGGGAAATCAATTTCTGATAATAGTAGAGTATACCAAGTATATGAAAATAAGTTATTCCCATATGAAAACGAATATAATTTCAATGAAAGACAAAATTTTATGGAAAAATCACTTTGTACTATGGTGCATTGATTGTTTTTGATTTCCACACTTGAATCAGTTTTCTCATCAAATCCAACACATTCATCATGAAAACACAATTCCACCAAAACTCCTATAGTGGCTAACATTTTTCGCGTCGTGATTTCGCTCACAACTTGTCGCCTTCCGAAAGTTAGGACGTTATTGGATTTCTCGCTTCAAGGACTTTAGCTATTTATATCCGAAAATCAGAATTCAGTTGTTTCAATAACTGTTATAGATATCAAAACCAGTTATCAAACTAACAAAATTCCAAAATTGAAATCGACACTTCTCTCCCCTTTCAAAAAAATGAAAAAAAGTTATTTTACAATTGAGTGCCGAATTTCTGAAAACAAGAATCAGGACTTTATCAATTTTACTGAGAACACAAAGAACACAATATCGAACAGAAACCCAGTTATATTATATGAACCGTATTACTCATATCTTTCATAACATAGCAATATAACAAAAAACAATCCCAATTTCAATGTTTTCAATATAAAAAATTTCAATTTTTTAAATTTAGTTGATATCTTTCACCTTATCCACAAGAGTGAATAGAAGTTTATTCTCACCCCCTTAAACATTGAATATAAAAAATTTCGGGAATAAATTTTACGATTTCTGTTTCACCAACATTCACAATGAAAACTAAGTATACAGTGCTTCAAAAGTCCTCTCCCCCCCTCTTATTTTTGGAACGATTATACATAAACAAGTGAAATTTGGAAACTGAATATTAAAGGTTGTAAACTTCCCTACTAGTGATGATAGATGACGAAATCGTCAAAGATGACGTCACAAGGTCATTGTGACCAATAATTTTAAATGGAACCCTACGGCAAGCGACACCTCTTTTGAAAGGTATCGAAAAAACCTATTAAATTTTGTTTGTGTTTATGGCAGTTTTGGCAACCCGCTTTTAAAAAACGCAGAGCTGTGATGAATTGAATCAGTTAATACTAAAATTCCAAATTCAAGCTCCGCCTCTGGGTAGTTGTCAAATAAGCTGACGTTTTTGTTAGTCTCCCTAATTCGACATTTTTGTAATTGTCCAAGTTTTTGTACATTTAATAATTTGTGTATTGTTGATCGAACGTTCAACTGTTTTAGCAGCTTTTGGTACTTTTAATATTTTTGTACATTTTAATAATTTGTTAAACTGTTGTGAGCCGAACGTTTAAGTGCTTCAAGAAGCGAAATGGTAGGTGCTTTAGGTGATGAAGAAGCAGCGATCCTAATTCTTGGTGAAACTGGACAAAATATTCATGCAGCAGAACGCATTTTTAATGAGAGGTTTCCCGATCGCCCCGTTTCGAGGACTTATTTAAGGTAGCTTCTTCGTAAGTTTTAAACAACGGATAGAATTAATGATGCGAAACGATCTGGCAGACCACAAATTTCTGATGAGAAAAAAATTTATATACTGGCAGAAGTAATAGTTAATCCTACATCTTTAACAACTCACGTTGCATCTACCTGTGAAGTCAGTGGAAGTACAGTACCCAGGGTGTTGAAAAAAAAACAAATTTCATCCATACAAATAAAAAATGGTTCATCAACTCTCAGACGACGTCCCAGACCGAAGACTAGAATTTTGTGAAAATATGGAAACTAAAATTAACCAACAGCCAGACTGTGTCAAGCCAATTTGTTTTGGTGACGAAAGCACTTTCTATATAAATGGAAATGTAAATAAACAGAATGTGAGGTATTGGAGTGACGCAAATCCTCACCTGTTTCGTGAAACACATACCCAATTTCCCCAGAAAGTGAATGTTTGGGCAGGTATCCTGGGAAACCACATCGTTGGGCCCTCTTTTTTAAAATACTTATATAACTGGTGAGGTTTATCTGGAGCTGTTGCAAAACGCAATAGAACCGTTAATCCTTGAAATTTTGGAAGATAATCCAGATGAATTCGGCAATTTGGAAATAACATTCCAACAGGATGATGCTCCTCCACACTATTACGGTGCAGTAAGTCGGTATTTGGATGAGGAGTATCGTGGTAGATGGATTGGACGACGAGGTTCAACAGAATGGCCAGCTCGATCACCGGACCTCACACCTTTGGATTTTTTTCTGTGGGGGTACCTTAAATCGAAGGTTTACGCCACTGAACCTGACAATATTGACGTTTTAAAACAACGTATTGTTGCAGAATGTGAGGCTGTTTCCGCAGACATATTTGCAAAAGTACGAGAAGAGTTCAAAAATAGGATATTTCACTGTAAGGAAGTAAATGGAGGTCACTTCGAGCAATTTCTTCGAGTAGATACTGATTCTCAAATCTGTAATTAATATCATACTGAATTGAATTTAAATTTTAATGTTTACTAATGAGCCATTAAAACTGCCATTAACATAAACAAAATTTGTATCATTGAATAGGTTTTTTCGATACCTTTTAAAAGAGGTGTCGCTTGCCGTAGGGTTCCATTTAAAATTATTGGTCATAATGGCTTTGTGACGTCATCTTTGACGATTTCGTCATCTATCATCACTAGTAGGGAAGTTTACAAGCTTTAATATTCAGTTTTCAAATTTCACTTGTTTATGTATAATCGTTCCAAAAATAAGAGGGGGGGAGGGACTGAAGCACTGTATAAGTTTAGTAGATTGTGATATTCAACCCTTTTCACCGTTTTATTGAATGCACCTTGGAGCACATCCTTGAAATTTCAAGTTTCTAACTTCAATAGTTTTTTCTGTACGTTGATGAGTTTGTTAATCGGTTATTCATCCCGGAATTACCAGAATATAGATTGTGCGGTTTATTTGGAAAATAGATTTGCTCGATATTTCAATTCTGAATGGCAATATCCGTTCACAGCCTGGGTTTCGGAATTATTATCAATAAATATTAATACTGATCTCGATATTCACTAAAATTTTATTATTTATAGTTAACAGTTTGTAACACTGCCATAATGATTTTATATTATTGGGAATATCAAAAAAGACTAAATTTGCATACATAAATGACAAAAAATTCAATATATCATACTTTTTTTCCAAAAACTTCATATCAATCGAGCAAAAAAAATATAGCATTCCCAGCTCACAAGATTATTCAACGGTCATTTAATTGTATATTCGTTTTTTAAACCATGGTGTATAGATATTGTTCCCATCTACGTCTACACCTGCGCCCCAAGATATTCTTATATTAATTATGGAAAAGAAAATATTGTGAATGTTTATTTAGTTTTTACCTGAATCATGAAGCTATGTCCAGAAGTGGGCATATCTATCAAGCAGGAACAAATGAATGATTTGAATTGCAACTTCAATAATCTCATTTCCTCAAAAATTCACCCAATTTGAGTGAAATAAATATTACAAGACATCATTTTTATCCCGATAAATTGTTTTTCTAGAGCAAGTGATCAATAATGAAAATAGTCATTAGGAATTCTTAATATATTCTGAATAAAAAATATTTCGATTGTTCCGTAATAAATTTGCACTTTCTCCTCCCACTTTTTCATTTTTCCTAATTTGTCGAATACTTGAGGGAATGGAAGATTACCTACAACTCTATATGACTTCACAATTTCAGGAACGACATTTTTTATTTTTATTTTATTTATTTCATTCATACACCACCCAACAGCCGAAGCAAATTACAGGATGGGAAAAATCAACAGTACAAAAAATACATTAGATATAGTATGAATCAATCTATAGAATAGTAATCAAAACAATTCACACTATCAATTGGAGACAGATATGCAAATCAGAACATACACTGAAAAAAACTTATTGTGATTGAAGAAAAAAGTTTATATACTGATTTGCCTACTACAAGTCAGTATAACAGTAAGAAATTCTACAGCAAAGCTCTTTTTATATCAGCAACTTTACAATGGCGAATATCAAAGGAATCTTGAAAAGACATAATCTGAACAAATTCTATACAGGGTGATTCAAAAGTACTTTGACAAACTCCAGGACGTGATTTCTCATAATATTCTAATATAAATTGTCCAAATAAATATATGTCCGGAAACGCTTCGTTTCCAAGATACAGGGTGTTGAAGTTTTATTTTTATTTTCGTTTTTTTTAAATAACTTTCGAAATACTGATCTTAATTAAACGAAAGGTAGTAATGAGAGATTTTTCGAAGTGTCTAATTCGTACCTGATGTTATCATTTCTCTTACTCGTAGGGGCACCACCTACATGTCCCTTTATTTTTTGAAGATTCATTACTTTCTTGAGCGTACTTCTAGCATATTTTTCATTAAAAAAATCATTTCCTCCATCATATCTACGTAAAAAAAGCTACCCTTGTTACAAGTCGCTATAAGCAACCGTTTTCTAGATATTTGGACTTGAAAATTTCAAGTCGATTATTTGATAATCGATGCGTGTTGGAGTTATTACCATTATTTTGCGTTTTTCACAAGAATGCTTAGTGCGAATTTACACGATCCAATAAAATTGATCAATTAATTGAACAATAAAATTGACCAACATGGGTAATACTCACACCTGACAATTTATTGGTCAATTTGGGCAACAGTTTTCACTCAGGAATACCAACATACTGACAAGAAATGGTTCGATTATAGGAAAAGTTCCGAATATTATTCAATAGCTTATTGAATTGACTCTGATCCATTCTCAAATATCGTTTAAATTGATTAGGATCTGCACTCAGGAATTTTTCGTGAACTACTGTCAAGTTTCCTTTCCCTCTTTTCTCAATCTAAGATCTAATCTACCATCATCTGCATCTCTGTCTTTTATATTCAGCTATGCACATTGCTGCGAATGTAATGCAACGTAAATTGTTTTTTTTTCGCACTATCATTCTTCTCGCGGTTAGGGTAGGGTATGTAAAATCGCGTAAATAAAAACATATGACCTGAAAATCTCTGTACTAGCAGGCATCCAATTCATGGCCGAAAGTTAATGCGAATTGTCACTAAAAATTTATGAAAAATTAGAACCGATTCTAAACTCATCAATTTATTAGTCAAGTTCAAATTGACAATTTTCTGTTCACACCTATCAATAAAATTCAATGTCACAAAATTGACCAATTTATTGGATCGTGTGAATTCGCCCTTAGGAAATGAATTCGACGTTTAAGTAAGTAGTTTTGGTTTTTGTAGGGGGCGCCACCTATTCTATTCATTTTTACTCGTTTGAAAGAGTTATTTTTGTATCAAGGGTGCAAAATCTGTATTTGTTTTAATGAAATTTGCAAGAAATATCAACATTTTATTTCAAGAAATTTTTAATATGTAGAATAAAATAAAATGAAGGAAACTGAATTGTATTTGAATAAATTGTTCGAAGTGTCCACTTTCAGCAAATATACAGGCATTCAGTCTTCTAGTCATTGAATCTCGTACCCGCTCAAAAATTATTGGTGTGTTTCTTATTGTTTCACAGGCGTCTACTATTCGGTTTCTTAGATCTTCCTCGTTTGCTATTGGAGTTTTATGAACTAGTGACTCCAAATGTCCCCAAAAATAAGAATCTAGCGGGCTTAGATCTGGAGACCTTGGTGCGCACGCCTCGTTAGGTTCTTCTACACCCCTACCGATCCATCTATTTGGATAGACAGTGTTAAGGAATTCCCTGGCTACAACGCTAAAATGGGCCGGAGCCCCATCATGCATAAACCACATGCGGATACGAATTTCTAATGGTACATTCTGAATTAGTCCCAACAATTAATTTTCTAAAAAGTCTCTGTAAGTGGCGCCATTCAGTCGGAACGGAAGAAAGAAAGGACCTATCAAGTAATTATCAATTATTGCCGCCCATAGATTTACAGAAAATTGATACTGATAATGTCTTCCAATAACTGCGTGCGTATTTTCCAGAGTGCAAACATGGTTTTCATGTAAGTTTGTGATAGCATTCCGGAAGAAGTTTGAACATATCTTCAAAATTGAGGATTTCCAGCCAATTTTCTCAAAAACCACTGACACATAGTAATGCGTTGGGAAAAGTCTCGTGGCAAAAGAGCTTGTACCCTTTGAATATGGTATGGATGAAATTGTTGATCGTCAATAATTCTCCAAACTGTGGACTGAGTAGAATTGAGAGCTGCAGCAATTATTCTTGTACTTGTTTCTGGATTCTCTTTGAGAGCGTTCAAAACAGCTTCTTCCAATTATGGGGTTCGTACTGCTCGTGGTCTTCCAATAATATCAGCTGCCCTCTTGAAGCTACCTGTTTCTGACGGTGGAGACTGGTAAATGTTGGAGCTGAAGGCAGTACTTGAATAGGAAATCGCTCCTGGTAAATACGTCTTGCTTCGCGCGCATTGCCTTTCGGAAGGCCATAAACGAAATGCATATCGGGTAAATGAGCATTATTGTTTAAATAATCCATTTTTCAAAATTAGTGTTTTAACACTTACATAAACTTCAACAAAATAACAAAACGTTTAACTGTCACATAATATGTAATTACCAAAACTACTTCTACGTCAAATTCATTCCCTAAGCATTCTCGTGGAAAATGGAGAATAATGGTAATAACCCCAACACGCATCGATTATCAAATAATCGACTTGAACGGTTGCTTATATCGACTTGTAACAAGGGTACCTTTTTCACGTAGATATGATAGAGGAATTGATTTGTTTACTGAAGAATGTGCTAGAAATACGCTCAAAAAAATTATGAATCTTCGAAAAAGAGAAAGCCCTATAGGTGGCGCCCCCTACGACTAAGAGCAATATTACCATCAGGTTCGAATTCGACACCTCAAAAAACCTCTCTATACCAATTTTCATGCAATTAAGGTTAGTATTTCGAAACTAATTAAAAAAAAACAAAAATAAAAAAAAAAACTTAACACCCTGTATCTTGGAAAAGAGGCGTTTCCGGACATATATTTATCTGAAAAACTCATATCAGAATATTGTGAGGACTTTTGAATCACCCTCTATATGGGTACAAACATTATTCATATTTCTATATTATCATGTTTCGGGAGCGCAAGTATTGATGAAAAGTAATAGCATTTGATAGCATGCTTCTTAACCTTGGTGTATAATATGCTATTTTTTTAACCCTAGAAGAGTAAATAAATATTGATTCATCTCTTTTAATGGAATCTGACATCTACAATATTCAAATGGAAATGATATTATTATATAAGAAAACAAATTAGATTCTTGCTGAACATACATTTTTAAGACATACGAATGTATAATCATCATAGGATCCGCTTTGAAAATTTGCCGCTTATCTCTAATAGTGTTTAAAATTACAACTAATCTTGGGACAGTCTTGAGTTTACTGATTATGTAGGTGAAGTATAAATGACAAATACCAACTCCTTCAACAACTGAATATCAGGCTTTATTTGCTTGATGTTTTGGACAATGGATATTCGATTCGGTATTAACTTTGAATACATACTAATTAATATGATCATCTACCCCTTATCTCCCATCAATATGGTATGCCTACAGTACGATCAAAGTTATCAGAGAGAAGAGAAAATATCATGGATTATGGAAAAAGACAATTATCAAATTGACTATCTATCTTACATTCAAGCTACTGCGTTGGTCGTTAAACATTTTTAAAAATTGTGAAACCAGCGTCAACTCAAACTCAAAACACTTATGGCAATTTGTAAGTAAAAAAAGCACTGATTCAATTAACAGGTTGAGAGATAACGATAGGATTATTACAAGCTCTAATGAAATTTGCAATGTTTTTTCTGAATATTTCCTCTCTGTTTTTAATCCGAGAAGGGTTATTCCAGTTCATAACGCAACACATCAAGAATCACATGGAAACATTCCTTCTTATAACATTTCCTTGAAAGCTATTCTTCTCAAACTTCAAAATCTTTCAAATAAAGGGGTGGGACCAGATGAGCTACCAACAACATTCCTCAAGTACTGTGCTGAATGTAATGCACTTATACTTAACATAATCTTCAATATATCCCTTGATGAGGGAGAATTTCTGTCAGAATAGAAAAAAACTCATAAAATCCCAATCTTAAAATCCGATAATAAACAAGTCGTCAAAAGCTATAGACCGATTTCAAAACTGTTAATCATGGCAAAAATTTTGGAATCCATTATTTTCGATAACCTGTTCTTCGACGTTAAACACATAATTCATATTTTTAAATCACAACACACACGATTAGATTTCCACATAATTTTTTTAAATTCACAACATTTTTTGTTAGCACAGGTGATACATTGTACATTCACCTGAAGAAGCTACTGTGCTAGCGAAACATGTTGTGAATTCAAAAAAATTATGTGGAAATATAATCGTGTGTGTTGTGATTTAAAATTACTATGAATTTCCATCGAGTCAATCGAAATAATAATTAATATTGAACAAACAACATGACTTCATGAAGAAACGATCAGTAGATTCCAAGTTATTTACATATACTGAGTTCATCCTGCATATCCTCAATGACAAACACTAAGTTGATGCTATTTACACCTACTCAGCAAAGCCTTCGACAAAATCGATCACTCAGTTTTGCTACAGAAGGTCGCTGGAGTCGGGGCAAACGGCAATCTGATAAATTGGTTTGAATCTTATGTAACTGATCGTTGTAAAGCAGTAACAATCGGTAACCACAAATCTGAATATCGCCATATTACCTTTGGAGTGCCTCAAAGGATCTCATCTGAGGCCACTCCTATTCATTATTTATATCCCAATGTTTTCGATTTGCCAATTTTTCAATGTATGCCGATGATCTAAAAATACTTCACTCAATTTCTGATGCTGACGATGTAATACTAGTGCAGCAGGACATCAATAATTTTCATAATCACTGTGAGGTAAATAATATAATTATTCAATTTCGGATTCGGTTGATTTTCTGACCAATTCCGTTCCATACTTCGAATTATTTGAAAATATTATTGCTCATCAATTTCTTGTGACATAAATATCTTATTTGGTTTTATTTCTCATTGATAAATTGGGCAACATATATATATATATATATATATATATATATATATATATATATATATATATAATATATATATATTGTTATGATGGGTTGTTTATATGATTTATAATTTGTATGATTTTAAGAATTTATTTCATAGATTATATTTCTGAAACCCTGTCATAACAAATAAAAAACTCCGGCTATGTTATGTTACCTTTGTCTCTTTTTTAACCTCTTTTACCTTATTCCAGCTCAGTCAGGTACGCCTATGAACATGTATGACTCCTTCAGTAGCAGGTTCCTGTAATCGGTAGTAGGAGATTTAAGCCGGTTCTGGCTCTCCCCCCACCACTATGACGTCACGTGTGACCTTGAATGGTTGCAGGTGTGCAATGTGTGTGTGTTTGACCTTGAGATTTGACTTTGAGATTTGTCATTGAGTTTTGACATGGGGTTTCGTCGACTTTGAGATTCGACTTCAGTTTTGACCTTGAGTTTGACCTTGAGATTCATAACATTAAGTTTTGACTTTGAGATTTGACCTTGAGTTTTGATGTTGGGATTGTTTCGGCAACCTTAAGATTTGATCTCGATGTTTGTTTGACCTTGACTAAAGTTGTGGTGTAGGCATACATATTCTGTGTAGTCATGACCTTCATGAATCCTTGTACTCTCCAAGCGAGGAGGGCATTCATCCTGTGAGAGAGGTAGGAGTGAACTGCGAGTATTGATGAATGTGCTGATGTTCAAGCGCGCACTGACCTTCACACTCCCATCTACTGGAAATGGGGTGGGGATGTCTCTTATAAAATGTGTGGAGTCGTTGATGGGAAATCAGATGTTAGATAATATCATCAGAGTGAATACAGAGTACGAGAGTTTCTCAATTGAGTGAGTGTATTTTTTATAAGGTGAAATAATCTATATTTTTTCATACAGTCTTACTATGTCTTTTCTTCCAAAAGTTGTAGATTTGAAGAGAATCAATTCTTCAATAATTGAAAAGAGGGTGGGAGCTTTTGAACAAAGACCAATATCATCATTACCCATCGGTAAAGCTTTCAACATACTTGGTATGATGATTTGTATAACCCGATATGGGAGATCTATTCTAATGACATTACGTGATGATAATGATACTTTATTCAAATCATGGTTGTCAAAAAGTATTTCGGATGAATTCAATGCGGACGATGTCAGTTGCATAAATGCTTCAGATTTCAAATATACAATAACATATTTGGGTCAGAGTCCACAAGTAGCAGGGAGTTTGAGAACTCGACCTCTAGTAGAATTCAACTACATTAAATGATAATATTGTTTATATGTTAATAGTTAGGATATAGTGATTTTATGTTGAATATAGATATTTCTCCATTAAAAAATAACATTCAGTGTAGAAGTACTATATTTGGAGCATCACATTTTTCTCATGTAAGTAAAATTATTTGAATGTCAATGGAATATATTAACAATTCTTTTTTCGTTTCAGTTTTCAATATGTGGATGCATTACTCGAGTCAATGTTGGACGGAAGCCATGGACATCAATACAGCCATCGATAGATTGAACTCCTACTTGAATGCTTTAAGCAAGATGTCCTCCATGCTACAGTCTAGATTTAATTTCTTGAAGATAAACCAAAGTGTCAATTTACCGAGAAGTACGTCAAGGGTACAATACTTTGTAGGAATTAGCCAGGGAGCCTTAAACTTGCAACAATTCTGTGAAGAAATGATCAAATTGGATCTGGAAGGATTTCTCCACACCCTTTACCATTCCTACCTGATGACATCATCGAGAAATATCAACTATATGATGAATATGATGATGAATATGATCATGTAGATATTTGATATGAAATAAAACATATATTTACAAAATCTTGTTTATTTATTTTTCCATTACACATAAAATTATTGATATACTTAAAATATTCAGATATAGTACAAAAATAAAATATTGAACATTTCAAAGTGAATTACGAACAGAGCCATCCAATGCATTTGTAAGTCAAGAAGGTATCGTGTATAATGAGTGCATAGACTTTGGTGTTGGCTGGAAATTTATTTTTTTTGTTTCGAACTCCAGCTTGATATCCACTGTAGATGATTTTGTAGCATTCGGTTGATGTAAACAATCAATGATGAACAGGGGATTCTGTTGAAATGCTTCAAGGTCCATAAGAGGTTCACTCATATCTTTGTCATAATAACTACGTTGAAAGTCCTCATATGCATAGTAAGCTGAAGAGAATAGTTTTTTATCAAAGTCCAGGTTCCAACGCTCATATGGGTAGACTTCAGAGTTCAAATACACTCGGATGTTATTAATGTCAGCATTTATGAATTTTGTCACATCAGTGCTCTGTTTTCGGATGCAGTGGTACTTTGAAAACCAATAATTATGAAGCGAGGTGTTTCCAAAGTGTTGGTTGTTTTATTGCCCATATGTCTGAAGATGTGCTACCAATGAGGGTAATTCATAAAGATCCACATACGATAAGCCAACTTGATTTTTGAATTCAGACCACTCTTATTTATTCTACTGAATAATTTGAGCTTCTACTTGTCATCGGGCACAACATGTTTTATTTTCCATTCAATCTTTGTAATTTCCAAAGAGGCATCAACGTCTCCAATATATGAATTCTTGAATGAACGAGCTATAATCAAAATCAGTTCTTGTTTTGCATTAAGAATGCTCTTCTTATAATCCTCGCAAAACCATCAAATATTTGAGAGGAAGTTTTCCACTGAATAAATGACTGGGTGCATCAATGATGTGTTGTTTTGTGTCGGAAAGTCCCCATCCAGTTGTCAAAGCATGTGGGGTGTGATTGACCAAATGAAACCATATTCTTCATTGTGGATGTTATGCCTGGTTTTCGAACAACGGCAACTTGCTCACCACCCATTTCATAGCGGATCTCATCGAAGAGGAATGCCAAAGCATTGTTGGAAGATAGCATACTTTGTTCACTTCTTTTGGAATGAATTTTCCCTCAATGTAAATGAAACTGTCGGCAATGTCCAGTATTACATCTTGATTGTTGATTGCAATTCGGATTTCATCTGAATTCTTGAACAATGGTGATCCATACGGCTTATAGGTATGCTCGTGCAGACTTATGAGAGAATGATCGACCACTGGTTCATTGAAAATATTCAACTTGTCACTGTTTGCTTCGAGTACCATTTTATTGTCGAATTCGGGTCAATCGATTTTTTGAAAATTAAGATCTTTCGCTGACAATGTATGTCTTTGTCGTTCAGCATACACTTGTGGAATGACCTTCTTCCCGGCAAGCTTTTCTTTTTGACGATATTTGATGAATGACGATCTTTGTTTGGTGAAAATATTTCGTATTCACTGTTTTGTCGTTTGTTGTAGCAAAAACCCATTACATTCGTTATTGTAATTTCTTCAATTCCAATATGACAACTATTTCTTCCACACTACCGAAATCAATGAGATTATTTCGATGATCCAATATGCGCAGAGTAATGTTGTCGATGAACTGACGTCCTTCCGGACTGATGGGCATATAAATAATGTTGTTTGGCTCTTTTGTTATATTATAACCCGGCTCAACATCAACGTCAAATGAAAAAGAATATGATTCTCTTCGTCATTTATGTATGATCCTGAAATGATATTGCAATCAATCGAATGAGTCTCACGGGTACAATATTCACAGGAGATGTAGATTCATGCATGCGATTTGCACTGAATTCTTTCTTCTCGAATCCCAACAGGGATGCTATTGAGTTTTCATGTTTCAGGTTCACCACATACTTTGATTGCATCATACATTTGAATGTATTATTGTTTGCTCGGAGGCTGAACAATTCATCCAATGTGGTGTCATCATGTTTCGCGCCATGAAATACATGGAATTCAAGTTCTCGTTGGATAACAGCATTTATTTCTTCTATCTCATATGCGCCACTTGGTATTTTTATAACACGTTTAGAACTGACTGTGGCGGCTTTATTTGCGGGAATGAAGAAAGTGATCAAGTTGTTTGTTTCCGTGACATTGTGGATTGTGTTGCATCCATAGAATCCCAAAAGCCCCAATCCATAACGGCTATTCTTATCCAGCTCAATGGGTGGGTAGAAGTCTGCACTCAAGACACTGGTTCCAACAGCTTGTAGCTCGAACTTTCGTGACATGACTGATTGCATTCATATGATAACAAATCATTTTATTGTTGTTCACAACACATGCGAAATAATTTTCTTCGTTTCCTCAGCGGCATTGTGGTCCAATTCAACTTGATTGTTGTGCGCCAATATTACAATCATCGATGGTGCAATAACAACAAAATAGTTTTCGAGGTATGGGTCCATCATTCACATCACTGGAATTTGATGTTCCAACACTTGCATTGTCATATGATGCTCATAGCAATATTTATATTTTTAAAATATCAATATCCTCCTGAAGGTGTTTGGGAAGTATTTCCCAAACCGATGCAATTCATTAGCTGCACAAGTAATCATGACCTCTTTGGGCATATCCGCAAGTTGACCTTTACTCATTTTTTCAAGCTGCGTAATCTTGAATATGCGATGAGGAATGCCCCATTCTCTTAATAGCCTCTCGATCCATTTCTGGCGTGAAATCCATTTTTAGCTTTTTCGGGTGATTGGAAGAGAGAAACTTCAAGCATAGTGTCCACACACAACTGTATTGTATTTCTGCTCGTTCATAATTATACATAATTTTTCGACTGCATGCGTACCTTTCCGGAAGTATGGACCAACTCCACTGGTGGGGGTAAATCTCAAAACTGTCGAAATATGTTGCAACTCTTCCAATTTTCCTGTATGCCCAATGTGTTCCTCGACCGCTGAATCCATCCAAATTGATGATGGCTGTTTCATGATTACGTGGTCCTGAGGTTGGCAAATTATCACGCATGAACACACCACGAAAGTGTGGAATTTTTCAATTGTGTGGCATAATATGTAGATCTATATCTGAGAGGTTTAAGAGGTAGGGCATCAATTAGTTTTTGATGTATAGGGTTTGAGATAGATACCGATGCCTTTGCGATTTGGTTTCTATTCTAATTCACTCCCCTTTTTTCCTAAGGCTATCGCCTCCATCTTTCTGTTATTATGTTTTACCTCTTTCAGATCATTTCTGCTCGCACTTGCCGAATTTATAGCTCTGCTTATACCTGCAGCAGCAACCAAACTACCAATGCAGATAATCCGGCAAAAATTGGTATCAATGGTAAAATTCCACCAACTTTAGGAATAGGTATTATGCGAGGTGTGCGAATTTTTTTCTTTCCGCCTGCTGCCTTCAAATATTTACGTGCTGCTTTCAATGCCATTGTTGTGGCCATCTTTCTATTGTTTGTCACGAATTGATTACCTCCAGCTTTATGTAATTCATCCCGAACTTTTCGTACAATTCCTGCTCCGAATGCTACTTTTCTGATTTTATTTCGCCCATTTTTCTTCAATGCTTTATTTTTTCTCCTTCGTTGTTTGACATTGTTCACATCACAACCCATACCGAAACGCCTTTTCGCCTTCATTATGTTGGTGACGAGTAGAGCGGCTGCTCTCTCACGAATGCTTGCGTCCTTCGATTTGACCCTATCCCAAGCACTGTATTCAAGTTGTTTGTCTGCTTTATGTCTAGCTTCAATATCGTCGAGATTCTCCGAGTATTGAATGTCGTGTGTTTTACAGGCCCTATCTAATTTATTGATGCCTGGATCGTTGCGTGCCAATCGTTTTTGTAATTTAGTTCCGGGTCCACAATATTGATATCCTCCAGGTAAATGCAATTCAAACGGCAATTTATTTATTAAAGAATTCACAAATCCTCGACCTTTTTTATTATTCGATCTCTTGCTTTTACGTCTGCTCCGTGTGGTGGTAGACATTTAAATGAAACATATCTCACACATCTTGCACTAATAAGTTAATAAGTGTCGAACCGTCAAACAATGCGCATTGTCAAGCAAAAAGAAGAGTTTGCAGTAGATAATTTGGATGAGAAAATCGGGACTGGATTAAATGGAGCGAACTCATTGAGACATGGCTACTCTCCATCATCTGTTCGCTCATTAATCATCGGTCCGTCAAATTGTGGAAAGACAAATGCCATGATATCTCTACTGACACATCCACAAGGGATTGCGATTTGCAAACGTTTATCTCTATTCAAAGTCGTTGAATCAACCGAAATATGAATACTTGCGCAATGTGTTTGCTCCAACTAAAGGATTGGGTTTCTTCACATTCCGTAATAATGCAGACATTGTGCATCCCTCTGATGGCCAAACCATATTCAGTGTTCATTTTGATGATGTGATTTGCGAAAACGGATATTATCCGATCATATTTTTGTATGGGACGCCATAGAGATGTTGATTGCTTCTATCTAGCACAGACCTATTCACGAGTCCCCAAACAGCTAGTGCGTGACAATACCAACTTCATCGTCATATTCAAACAAGACGAGATGAACTTACATCATATTTTTTTCTGATCACGTCTCGCCCGATGTCACATTCAAAGAATTTCAAATGATGTGTGTGAATTCTGGGATGATCAATATGGATTCCTTTCATTGATAAAGATCGAAAGGTATGGATGGACGATATCGCAAAAAGGGTTTGATAGTTTCATATATCTTGATATCTCAATTCGAAAAGACTTAATCATTCATCGAACTCCGCCAAGGTCACTACAATAAACTCGTCATCGAAATAATGAATCTCTTGCGAGATGAATGTGAGAA
>JAFIRS010003955.1:0-106864 GCA_018342105.1 Gonioctena quinquepunctata | reverse complement strand
AAAAGAGATCGAGTAATTTATCTCCTCCCATTATATATGATGCTGGTACCCGCGACTTTGTTCGCGGAATTTTCTTTTTTCAAATGTTTTTTTTGTGAGGATGCATTGTTATGCTTTCCTTTCCATTACCCCGTTATCCCGTTTCGTTATCTGGTATTTCCCGATTTCGTTATCCGTTATCTCTTTTTGGGGGGAAATTCATCCGACAGCGAAAATTTGCCGTTATGACTATCTAAATTCACAAACCCCCTTTCCCCCCCCCTTGGGGGACGGATTTTCCCAAATGTTTTTGGCCCGATTTATTCATTTGTAACAGAGCCAAACCCCAAATTTTTTTCATGACCTAAAATTTAAAAAGCCAACGAAACTTCTTAAAAAGTCTCACCTCATACAAAATTCTACTCCTTTTTCCTTCTTTGGAGGTTGAACTCCCAAAAAACTTTGGGAACCAAATTTTTTTTTTTTTTTGTTACAGGCTTAAATTACCAATTGATAATCTCATTCCCCCTGAATTTTAAAAAAAATACTGAACCGCATTTTTTTTTCGTAACAAACACCTCAAATAAAAAATTTCCTATTCAATTCAAAAACAACCGTTCTCCTAAAAAGGTTTCAACCGCCGTTTCAACCTTCCCGGGGAATTCCTAAAAACCCCTGACACGTGTTTTCTCAATTAAAAAAAAAGGCTCAAATACTTCCTTAAAAAAACCAGGGTATTTGCCATTTCATCCCCGTCCCCCCCTTTTCCCCCCTTGAGGAATGAATATCGAATGAATCTCTCTTAGTGGTTATCAATATCATCATGGACATACGCATCAAAATATCAGCACTTTAGAGCCGGGGTTTATCTGGGCGTTGATTGAAAAGTCATTTAAATAGTCAGTCAGTCAGGATATGTTATTATATAGATGAATTCACCACTGTTTGTTATGCTTGTCAAATTGAGAATGAAAAAATGATCAACCAACTCCCATTACATCCCCCCCCCCCCCTTGAGGGTCCACCCAACTCAATGGATTGGTTATCAATGGCATCATGAGAATACGCGTCAAAAAATTTTGTCTTCGGGCCAGGGGTTTTTTTCTGGGGGTTTATCCAACCCCCTCAGTGGGTCATAGCGGACATGCGGTTATATTGTTTAGATGGGTTTTTATTGGTGGCTTGTCAAATTGAAAAGTTGAAAAAATTTTAATATATCCATGTTATTCAACTGATCAAAACCAATTGCCATAACGCCCCCCTTGATAAAAGTCACTGATGAATGGTCTATGGAGGGGAGGGATAACAGGAAAAACCCTATGGTTGCTCAACTCGGGAAATTGCCATCAAAAAAACATTGAATAACGCGTCAGAAGTTGTCAGAATGGCCTCTGTACTAAGAGTGTAGCTGCGCCAGAATGGCCCAGGAGATTTTGAGAAATCCAATGAAAGAAAGGGGGAAACAGCCCGGCTCATTGGGAGCCCAAATTATTCAAAATCTCACTGGCCAAAATGAACCCGTCCGGCCCTGAATTTTGGTTGAATATCGTTGTTAATCTTTGAACACGGTATCGGTACGAGCCATCTTAATTACATACGTTTTTTGAACATTTTCTTAACAAAAAACCTCCTCCTTACCTCTACCCTCCCTAAATTCTGACCCTTTTGTTTACATACAAAAAAAAAAGTTGCACGACTGGGTAGTTTCGAAAAAATTTTCCTTCAGAATCCCAAATGAAAAAAAACATACTTCTCCATCAACCCACATAACTCTTTTTTGGGGAAACTTTCCCCCATCCGGCACCATTTATTAATATATACCCACAGATGGATCAAAAAAAACAGAAAGACAACGCTTTGGTTTTGAGTAATCAATTCTATTCAATAAGTACAATAAGCCTTACAGTATTCACTTCGGCAAAAATGGTGGCCCATTCTACATCTTCCATGACAAAAATAATAATTTTATCTAATATTCCGAAACTGTTTCAGCCATATGGATGGGTGTGAGAATACCAAAAAATTTTTAAAACCTCGGACCCCGTGAAAAAAAAATAGTCCCATGTCGATTCCTAAGTGCAATATTCCAGGAAAGGGAAATTGGGGGGAGCCGATCCATTGAATATGGGAAAAGACGAAAAAAAAAAAAATTTTTTTTAGATCGAAAATGTACATAAAAAGGCTGAAAACAGGTAAAAGAAAAAAAGGATGGTTTTCCGAAGTCCCCAAAGGGGCGAGTTGTTGTTTAATTAAAATCCCCCTCTAAAAGGGGATATCTTTTTTTTATTTGAATATTTTCCCAAAAAAACTTCAATTTTTTTATCACTCCCGGACAACAATTGATTTCACAATCTAAAAAGGAAAAAGGGAACTCAATGGAATCAAAATTTTTTTAAAGGGTTTAAATGTTTCAATCAACCAAATCCCATGGAGTTTCCCCCCCCCCTCCATTATTCAAAAAACCAAAAAAACCAATAATATCCTGGATTTTGGGGCTATTATCTTTTTTGGGGTTTTTATTTACCCAAATGTATGATTCTTTCAAATGTTGAATTTTCGAGAATTTGGAATATAATTTCTTTCTCTCAATTTTTTCCCAACTGTAATGTGAAATTTCTTCAATTTTACATACTTATAAATGTTCTTTATTTTTTTTTTTTTTAAATCGATCAAAAAATATTTTGTTCCCCTAGCATTGTACTCATATTAGGATTTTCCTAACAATCAATTTACGAGGGTAGGCAGTGTTATTCGGGTTTTTCCCTTCCCGGGTTTGGGGGAAATTTCAAAAATTCCCTTCTCTCTGTTCAGACATCGTTAGAAAAACCCAGACGTTCCCCAAAGGTTTTTTTGATTTTTTTTAAAAAGGGGTAATAACTATTCGTGATACTTTTTTCAACCTGGTTTTGAATAATTGGTCTGAATATTAAACAAAAGTATATTCAATCAAAAACGGAAACACTTTAATCAGTTATATCGAACCCTGAACGACTCTTCATTGGAAGAGATGTATATAATGATTCTGTAACGGACTTTCTATCCCTTTTTTTCCAAAAACCAAAAACCCCCAAAAATTTAAAAAAAACATATCTCCGTTATTTGGGAAGCCCTTAGAAATATAATTCATTTTGGGTTTGAATCCGTTTGGGAAATCAACCGGACCATGGTATTTGTACCACCATAAACATCGTGCAACACGCTTATGATGCGACGCCGTATATTAATAAGCATACGACTTCTATACTTGTGATGCACCGTTTCGATAGCATTCACCCACCCAAACCAGCGGTAAAAAGCAATCATCGCAAATCGCAAGCCCGATTCAGTTTCTCCCCGGGCCCCCCCCAAAGGGGTATTTCCCGGGGCACCCACCCCGCCAATGTCTTTTCGGACGGTTTCCAGGGTACGAAATACGCTAACTCACTGAAACAGAGAAAGAGTTCAGAAGGGGCCCCTGCGCGTAAATTGATGGGTGGGTTAGACGGGGGAAAAAGTGGAAGCTTCAGTTGGTTTGGAGTTTCTGGACTCATCCCACTAATAGTCGCGTAGGATAAGGAGAGGGGCTAGTGACCTAGTTGAATAATTTGGGACAATTGCGTCACCAAAATTAAAAAAAAATGGTTGGAGGTGTTTTTAAATTTATGTGAATAAATATTTGGGAATTATATTGTTGCAAATCTAGGGTTCGTGGGTTTAAATACTGAGCCAGTTATTCCCCGTTCATCAACATTTCACAAAACAAAAATCTGACAAATGAGTAACGTCTGTTTCGATTCAAAATTTTTTACAGAGCATTCGTTTAAGAAAAACAAAAATTGGAAGAAAAAACAGATGATTTTGGGGGAGTTCCCAATGTCAATACAACTCGAGATTGGCTCCCGGAACCTGGGAAATGGAAAAACCACCATTATCATCATAATCTTTTTTTGGGTGTATCTGTATATACTTACTATGTTTGCACTGGGGTAGGGACCACAACAACTCCCCCCCTGTGGTTTTCCCCTTCAAAATTCGGGAAAACTTTCGATTCATTCGTTTTATCTCCATCAGCATCCCTGGAAATCATTCATTCAGTCATTCTTATGGATTAAAGTAGTGAAAAGCTCTTTGAATCGATTAAGGGTTTGGGTTTAACTCCTGTCAACTTCTAGGGCACATTCAATTTTTGTAACTGCGGCTGTCTACTTTTGCATCTAAAGGAAAGGGTTCCCCAGGCAAAAATTTAATAATAATAATTTGACTTTCATTCATTGGGAAAAAACTTTATTTTCCTCTATGTGAACAATAAGGACATTCCCCTGTAAGATATAATCCATAAATCAATCATTCGTCGAAAGGGAAATCATCTATGACGGAATCGATAAAAAAAATGACATCTTTCTTGGGCCACTTTGCCTGGAATTCCAACTGGATAAACTTGTTATGTTATATGTTTGGCTCATATCGCATTTCTTTAGTTTTTAAACCCCCACGGGTTTAAAACTTATCAGGTCCACGCATATTCTTGAATTTTATCCTATTCATTGCAAATTTCCTTGAGGCCATCCACCAACCACTGTCTCACATCACCATGTCATCATCATCATTGTATTATGTCTGAAAGGGCTCCCCCTTGGCCTTTTTTTGTTTTCCCTACTCTCCCTTTCCCCCAATAAAACACCATATCGAGAAAGGGGGAGATGGGGCTCCCTTTCCCACCCGGCCGCAGCAACCCTCGTTCGGCGTGTAAACCCCTGACCAAGGGCTGTATTGATATTTCAGATAAGCCCGCAGCAGCATCTCTTCATCTTAACTGGTTGGCGACTTCAAAACTTTGTTTTGTTTCATATTATCTGGTCATTTTCTACTTGCTGGGGGGTGTTCAGCCCTAGTAATATGGGCGGTCGTCTGGGGGAGTGAACAGCACAGAAGAGTGCACGGAGAAGCTCAACAAACTCAGAGGCAAGCACGTCTGACCAAAATGGGGGAAATTACCACCCCGACAGTAGCAATAAAAAAAGTCACCCCCAATATCCCTCCGTTGCATATTTTTTTTAAAAAAGGGAGAAAAAGAGGGGTTTGTATTTTGGGAACAGAGGCGCTTTCGGCCCACGGTCATCTTCAATTCTTATCTGTCATGAAAAAAGAATCATATTGATTAAAATTGAAACTTGTAGCATTATCACAAGTGTGTATATTCCTGGTTCGAAAAATCACATTTATAATGTTGTTCAGATCAAGGAAAAATTTCCTAATTTTGGTATTATTAAATTTTTTTGAACTGTTGAATTTTTTTTGGCCAACATAGACAGTGTCACTTGTATACCAAAGTGGGGAGATCTTCAATAATTTAACATTATAATGATTCTTTGAACCAGGAAAAAACCTCAACAAACCCCAGAGGTCTGACCATACCAGGAAAAAGGGGAGAGTTGTGTCCGGTCACGTATAATAAAAAGGGGAAGTTAGGAGTTCCTTGCAATTGTTTTAAATATTAGCATCAGATCAAGGCAGGTTATGTCGGCCTTCTGGAGATTTATCATCTCAATTTCAAAAAACCATTCATCTTGACCATAATTATCACAATTCTTTCCTCTTATTTTTTTTCCCAGGCTCTCAGCCACCGAGGTTAGTTTCATAGTGCAATATGAGATTTGGCAGTGGCGCCTTCATCTTTATAAGCCCCTGCGTTTAATTCATCAAATTCAATAAGCCGTGTTTTAAAAATGGGCAATGAAAGTATAGAAATCATTGCTGTCCCTTTTGTTGATTCCTTATGAAGAACGTAGTACTCCATTCAAATTCACCTCCAAAATATACCGCACACTCCAGTAAACTGTAATCTGGTATGAACTTCACTTCCGTTGGCGATGCGCTTCCTCTTATAGAATTCACTAGTACTTGGAATATTTACGACAGCTGCTTCTCGATCATTCTCCATCTATTCGACGAATCTGGGGGTGTTCTGGGAGCTTTCCGTGACGTAAACCATGTGCATGACGAACATACATGACGTAGTGTATCGAACATTGTGTTATATGGCAGTTTATGCCACCAAAAAAAGAAGAGTCTGTTCAGTCTCTTTTTATTTTCTCTGTGAAAATATATTATTCAATCCTTCAATCATACCTTGCCATCGCTACACACTGTTTTCAATTACTTTCCTAAAAACTCCTCCTTCGATCAGATTGAAATTCTATTCCTCACAAAACTTGAGAACATGTCATCCACCAATGATAATGGTTTTGTGGATGACTCTTGGTCTGGGAAAGCGTGAGCTTTACATACTTGCTAAAATAGTCCATGGTAACATTGATATATTTGTTACCACATAAAATAGTCTAGCCACATCAATGATTCGGCTACATCAAAGGCAGTCCATTGGGTTTTATTTCACCCCTAGACTTTTGGACCTTCGATCATTCTGCACCCTGGATATTTTCTGCGCCATCACCAGTTCTTCATATCATCTCGAAATCCGGTTCAGCAGGACCCTGCCTGATCTTAACCAAAAGTATTATGACTTTTTCCCAATGAATTTCCTTCAAGACTTCGTCCTTCGTTTCCTGGGCAAAAACAATTGTGAAATTGACGAGGGATTACCAGTGTACTAACGAAAACCCTTTAAAAAAGGATATTTTTATGAAATATCCTTCAGGAGGTCTACCAGTTCAATTTTCTTCTCAGTGTAGACAGTTCCCAATATTTGGATCGGTTTGTTTAGTCCTGTAATTCTAAGTCTGGTTCGTCTGATATCGGAAATTTCTCCAGGTATTCAGTTTGCTGACGCTTTGATAGGATCTTGTCGATATATTCATTACTATTTGGTAGTTCTAGAAGCTGTTTGATATTGAAATGATACCGTCCCATATTTTCTCTCATGGGCAGAAGATTGGTAGTTCTTCTGATCCCAAATTCCTTTATAACGCTGGCGCTTCATTTCCTGAGTATTATCCCAAATTTTTCTGTCTGATATCTGTTCGAAAACTCACAAGGTTTTGAAGATGAGTGAAAACTCTCAATCCTATCTGAAAAGTCTTTCCTGCCACATCTAGAACAGTTCCCCCTCGATTAATTATTGCACTGTTATTCCTGGATTCAATTCTTCTTGTTTTCCATAAACATCTCCTCATATTGTCATTTTGTGTCTCTTCCTGAAGGGGCTCTCCAAATGATACAGGTCCCATTGTGGCCTAGTGGTGTTGTTAAACTAAAGCTTCACTGCTTACTTGCAGTGTGCTTACTAAGGTTCTTTGTATTTCAACATATCTCAATCCATAAATAAATATATGTACTACCAACTTCTTTCCGATATCTTTCGAGGGATCTGGTTAGGTCTGCTCTGCATGTCTGCATCGAACTCCTGCAGATCTCAGGTGATTTTCAACTCATATTTTCAACTGTGCATATCCCAAGTTGTTACTGCAATGCCAGTAGACTATACAGGGGGGTTGGATTTTCGACAGAAAAATTCAGATCAAAAATTGATTCGAGCAGCTAAATCAACTCTCAGCCTGTATTTTGATTACTTTTGGTGGGGTTGTTCAATTTGAGATGTTTTTTGCAACCTTAACTACGTCAAAATGATGAATTAATTTTCTACTTATAATTTAATGAATGAAGAACATATTCCGGTAAACATGTGATATGCCAATACAAATGCGAATTGTCCATGTAAATCATTTTGTTATAGACTATCATTAACAATTGAATATATTTCATGAATAACCAGATTGATTGCCAAATATAGGTAATACAATATGTTCGGTCTCATGGGGATTTTTCACTCGACTTACTGGATTGCTTGCGGTGTGATAGTATGCTTGCTGGATGATGATGTTTATGATTGATTGATTATGAATGTAAGACAACACTTACAACAGAAAAATTTAATCTCGTAAATACAATGACAATGAATAGAGAATGACTTATATTGACAAGTTGATGACAGACGTTGTTTTTCTTTCTTCTGTTATTCGCCCTCTCTCTCTCTCCATCTTCCTGTCCATTGACCAAATCAGATGGGCCAGATTGGAAATCAAGATATTATACAGTAAGATACAGTACAGGCCGCCCCTTGAAAGGATCGGCTTTCAAAAACAATACATATGAATGTCTTTAAATGAGAACTGTTTTAAAGAGTTTATTGGTAAAGCGCAAACTTTGACACTGGTCTTTTCAAAATTCCATTAGCTTTTTTAAACGTTCACTACTCGAACTTTTTTGTCTTTACAGGAAATACTTCAGTGATACGGCCCATTTCCAACATAATGGTGCTGTATTGTCGTCCTTAAGAAGAACCAATGTTCAATTTCGAGGTTCGGGGGGGTTGTTGCCATTTTGTTCTCTCTTGAAGATGGTTCAGATATTCATACGACCATCTTTTCCAAAATGTTGTATTTGTCGCTGAATATTTTTGAAATGGGATAAGTTTTTGGTTGCAATGTCTCTGACGTCATCTTGGGGTAGAGTAGTTAATGGCTCGCCAATTGGGAAATGTGCAGGTGTTAAGGGAAATATCATTGGGATCGTTGGACAGTGGAATAATGGTCGGAATTGAGGACTGCCTCAACCCTGAGTTATCACTGTGTATAGGCCCTCAAAGTCAAATTAGGAATTACCAACAATCCTTTTCAAATGAAATTTTGCGGATTTAACTACACGTTTCCCCAAAGAACCTCCAAAGTTGGGAGCATGGGGAAAGGTGAAAAATGCCAGTTCATTTTGTTTAAAGTAAAAAATTCATTGAAATTGATTATTATATTTAAGATTTGAAAAAATAACTTTCAATTCATGCTCAGCACCAACAAAATTAGTACCGTTATCACTATAAATGTCGGTTGCAAACACCCTTCTTGCCACAAATCTTGTTAAGCATTTTAAAAATGATTCGAAGAAGATCAGATAGTTCTAAATGAACCGCCTTTGTAACAAAACATATAAAAATACATAAATAGCATTTGACGATTTTTCTACTCCTGGTTTTACCATCTTTGATGTAAAATGGGAAAAGTCTTTGCCGGTTGTCGCAAACGGGCGTTGGGTTTAGGCTGAATGTGATTTGATATCGACTTTTTTGGTTTGCGAACGTTACAATTTGCTAAAACTCCTCGAACGGCACTACGTCCGTTGATTGGAAAATTTTTATCGAACAGCCCCTTGGCGGCACCTCATGAAATCCTTAAATTTCTGAAAATTAAATTTCGTAAATTACCTGATGTGGAAAAAATCGGATGTTTGGTGGTTTGTGGTTATAAAATTTGGAATATTTGGATTTAAACATAATTTTATTTTGGAATATTCTTTGTTTATTAAGTGACAACTCATGGAAATGGTTTCCTTGTTAATTTACAAATTGTATTAACGGAATTTTTTCTGCTTTTGATAATTGACCTGGAAGGCGAACTTAATTTGAGATTTTTTGAGTTGTTTGCAAATCGCAGACAAGCAGGGGTATCACTTTGACGGATGAATTTTCCCCAGATTTAAATTTTATATGAAAACAGGGCAATTTCCCCAGATTCTGCGACTTTTAAAAAGGGTAAAAAATGGCAACATCGCATGTTGCAACGTTTGGGTCGTTGGTGACGGAATGATACGTCCGGTTGGTGGAGGTCAAAAAACTTTAAAGATATGGCTGGCGGTGATGGGAGGCCATGATTCATGACGGGGTGGCCGCGCGGCGGTGGAGGTTTGGTGGTGGATTGGGGTTGATTCTGCTGTGGGTGCGTACGTCCGAAACAGTGGTGCGTGGCGGTGCCGGAACGGGGAGAAAAGACACCGCCAAACGGCCTGTCTGAGATAAGGCGTTCGGTTTGCGAGGAATGTGGACGTCAACGGCTGAATTTCGGCGTTGGTCCATCTAATTGGGGTGCAAACGGTCATATTTGGGTCGGGTTGGTTTGTCAACCGTGACGTTGGCCCCCGTGGCTTTGGTCCTGAAAACGACGAGAGGGCATATGGGGCGTATTGGTATCGAAAACGGCGGAAATGGCGCAGTATTGGTATGAAAACGCGAAAACGGCGGAAGGCGGTATTGGTATCGAAAACGGCAGAAGGCGCAGTATTGTCTATCGAAAACGGCAGAACGGCAAGAATGGCTCAGTAGTGGTATCGAAAACGGAAAACGCGAGAATGGCGCAGTATTGGTATCGAAAACGCGGAATGGCGCAGTATTGGTAATCCGAAAACGGCAGGAACGACGGGGTGACGCAGTATTGGTATCGAAAACGACGAAAACGCCGGAATGGCGCAGTATTGGTATGAAACGACGGAATGGCTCAGTATTGAACGAAAACGGCAAAACGCGGGGTCATATGGGTATCGAAAACGGCAAAACGGCAAAATGGCGCGTATTGGTATCGAAAACGACAAAACGGCGAATGGCTCAGTATTGGGTAGAAAACGCGAAATGGCTCCAGTATTGGTATCGAAAACGGCAAACGGCAGGTGACGGTATTGGTATCGAAAACGACAAAACGAGAAATGCGCAGTTTGGGGATCCGAAAACGAAAAAAAACGACAAAGAATGGCGCAGTATTGGTATCGAAAACGGCGGGTGGCCTATTGGTATCAAAACGGCAAGAACGCGGGAATGCCGTATTGGTATCGAAAACGCAGAATGGCGCAGTATTGGTATCGAAAACGGCAAGAACGCAAATGGCTCGTATTGGTATCGAAAACGACGAAAAAGGAATGGCGCAGTATTGGTATCGAAAACGGCAAAACGGCAAAACGACGGGGCGCAGTTTGGTATCGAAAACGCGAATGGCGCAGTATTGGTATCGAAAACGACGAGAATGGCGCATTTGGTATCGAAAACGACGAGAATGGTCTTGTATTGTCAGTTTGCCAAACATAGAGGGCTATCAACGAAATAAGTATACAACGTGGCTTTTGGCCCGTGGGAAATTCAGGGGTTGATCCTGTCCGGTAGGGTGCGGCTGCGAGATCCGGGGTTTACCCACCTCGGACTCCTTTCGGACAAGAAAAGACAGAGAGAGAGAGAGAAATTAAAGGTATAAAGATGACAAGGGTGTTTCGGAGCGGGAAAAAAATGCCGACATAATTCAAGGAAAAACTTGCCGTTGTCTTTTGGGAAAAAAAACAGCCATCTTCATCGGAAAAACGCCGAATATGCAAAGAAAAAAACAGCCACGTTGTAAGGAACAAAAACATGGCCACCTGTCATCAAAAAAAAACATAGCCGACATCATTCGAGAAAAAACATAGGCACTTTGAAGACAAAAGCAGCCACCTGTCATAATAAACTCCACTTTGTAAAAAAAAAAACATGACCGCCTGTCGTTGAAAACATTCTGTTATTGAAAAAAAACTGTCGCCTCTGGAAGAAAAACAAAATCATAGTTGGTTGTCATCGAAAAAACATGACCTCTGTCATTGGAGAAAAAACTGCCGTCTTTATTAGAAAAACATGGGCCCTTGTCATTGGAAAAACATTGTCGCCTGTCATTGGAAATAACGTGGCGTTTGTCATCGGAAAAACATGGCCGCTTTGAAAAGAAAAAAAAAATGGTGGCTTTGAAAAAAAAAACCTAGCCCCTGTCATCGAAGAAAAACATGACCACTGTTAAGAAAAACATAACCACTTCTCATTGGAAAGAAAAACCTGGTTGAGGTCATTGGAAAAAAAACAAAAATCAAAAGTACAAAAGTGGCAAATCACCAGAAAACATGAATTCTTACAAACAACGGGTGGACCAAAAAAATCGATATCTCGGGTTCAGCTGATTTTTCAACGGGCAAGTGAATCGATTACTTGAGTCATTTTGGCGCGAAAATCGATAAAAAAAAAAAAATCAGTTTCCGTTATCCTTGGCAAGTGGGGTGTAAATGAAGGAACACCCAATAATAAATTCCAAAACAAACCCTCCAACTTTATCGTAGAACAATAAATCGCTTTTATGCCTTAAATTACATGGAATAACAAAACCAACTCAATTCGTATTGGTTATGGGACGTGCAAATTCATCAAAAAAAAAAAATTTAAAAGGGGAACCCGACCTCAAATCTCAAAATTCGTTTCGATAATTTTGGTATATTAATTCTACCGATGTCAAGATACATAATTAAACATTTTCCGGTGTAAAGGGCGTAGGGCGAACTTCGTTGTTGGGACACAACTCGTGCCAATCCAAGAAGAGGGGAAAATTTAATTTCTATACGTATTATGGATCCGTTTCGATGTAATCGCGTCAAAACGTTGGAATCAACATATAGGTACTCTAGAAAGCTATTACTTTTGGAAATTAAACTTGATCAGGTCAAAAATTATAAAGGTATCGAAATATAAGACTTACTGGACTGATAAATCATCATGAATCAGAGTTCAGGAAAGTGGGTGATGTAAGCGGGATTTTCTGTGTAGTTCCACAGCGACATTGAAACAATCCTTTTGAATTGAAAAAATAGAACACACTGGAGAATAAAGCACTGAAGAATGAGAAAATGTACTTACTTTTCGATAAGTGAACGCCGAAAAAAATGTTGATGAAACACAGTCACCGGAGGAGGTCGGTTGAAGCGGTGATAAATAATGACGCGTTTGCCATTTGAAACGTTTTCCCTCCAACCATCATCCGTGACCGAGCGTTAACATATGGCCAAGCTTTTCCTGTTGTCGTGATAAGGAAAATTATTATAAACAATGGGGAATCCCACTTTCTGATAAAGTGTTATTTCCGTGTTCACTGCCATATGGAATGTTGGAATATTGAAGTTTCCAATTCTGAAAATGGTTTTGTTCCGTCACATCCGTATCTCTTTCAATGATGAATTCAGCTTCCTAGACCTTTTCGGCATTGAAAAAGGCATTCAACCCACTACGTTATGATTTAGCCGCTGGTTCACTGGGGGCTGGTGTCGGGTCGGCGGCCATTGTGGGTTTCGTGTTTGGTCGTGGGTGGGGATCATTTGGAGGTGGGCTAGGGTGGGGGCACCTTTGGTGGGTCAGACGGCCATGTTGGATTTGGTGCAGGTTGGGTAGGCTCTATTGGGTGAATTGAACGAATGGTACTTGTCTCGAGTTAAAACAGAAATATGGTTTCGGATGTATCCAATCATCGAAAAAAGCACTTCCGGTCTGTTAAAAATAGAGATGGGAAAACAATACTCAATTCGTATTGGACGCATCGAGGACAGTCAAATTCATCAAAACAAAAATTTAAAATTGAGGTTTCAGAACGACCGTCAAATCTAAAAATTGATTTTGATTTTCGGTATCATTGGATTCGTATGAGTAAGATGCATAATTAAACATTTCCGGTGTAAAAAAGGGCGGTGGGGAAACTTCGTTATGGGTGAGATACAAAAGGGTGCAGTACTCTATCAAACAACTTGACTGAAGAACATGAATAAAAAGTTTGCATGTATATCATGCGGTTGAACAAAACGGGAAATGTCGAAACCTGGGTTCGAACCAGGGACCGCCAGATTTTATCTATCGCTCTTCCAACTGAGCTATTTCGACCAATAGAAACAATTTTTGAAATCCAATGAGTACCCGACAGGATCGAAAAACAAGCATCAGGGTGTCACATAGGCTGATATTGTCATCTTAAAGGAGGAACATGAATATAAGTTTGAAGCAGGATGTATAAAAAAGTCAGGCACCGATTTCACATATTTATCAAAAGCAGAAGGAAATATAATAGCCATCGTGACTCTACAAATACATTCTACGAGGCTATCCCCGTTTCACAGTCAAAACATATACATGCTACGATGTCGATAAAACGGAATCAATCTTATTCCAAACGAACACAGGAGCCAACTCTTCGTTGTTTATAGCCAATCTTACATTAAATTCACTAATACCCCAAATGACATTCAAAGTAGAGGGCGAATAAGTGACATTTTCCGAGGGCGTACCGAATGACATCCCGGTCTTCAGATACATCGTGGACATTTATATTTCTTTCGTCGAGATACATAACAAGTATAACAATTTGGAAAGTCTCAGGGACTTCAACAAATTTATCCCCCGTCGAAGGACTTTTACAGCAATTGAAGCTCTACTACGAAAATTATATCTGTATATGATGATAAATAAATATTTTTTGCATCTGTGTTTACTATGGTATAAATAACCTCGAACCTCTGTTGAAAGAATGATGTCACTGTGACGTCGTCCTCATGTTGATAAATGTGAAAAACCATCAAACACACCGTTTTCCATGCCAACCCAGGAGGAGGTCCAAAGACTGGAGGTGTGCATGGTTTATGAAGGTTTAAACCTTCGGAATCCCATTGTTATGTTATTTGGGACAGATCTTAAATATCGATAACTGATACTTCATTTGGAACAATAAAGATGATGGAGGAAACGCAATGGAAAATTTTGCCTCTTTCTCTTCAACAGCACGAATACAGACTTCAAGTCAATGGGCGATTCATTAATTCGTTGAAATTTTCGACAGCACGAACTACGGTCTCTAATTCAAAAGACGGTTCTTATTTTCAAATTGGGAAACTTTTCAACAATTAAGAATATCATTCAACATATTCACTATTTTGTTCACCTCTCTGAGCAGATTTCGTTGTCGGTGACGTCATCATTCATCTCAAACTGTGTTTGTGGTCAAAATTTGTGGAAATTGAACACACATTACAAATTCTTTTTTTTTCATACCCAAAGGTAAGAGCTGGGATCGGAGAAACTGTCTTTTGGGGTCTGGGTTCTTGGACCTTGGACCTTTGCCTTTAGGCATTGGAACCGACGTTATTCCAAACAGAAAGTTTTCGTATTGGTCCTTGGAATTTGATTGATATATGGCGAAATTCTCTGCCCACTCATCTTGTCACCTCCATGGGCTTGAAACGCATCCCTCTGTCCTCTGACAAAATCCGGAACAGAAATGAAACCAATCTGATCGTTGGCCCCCCTCCGTTCCTTTGGAATAATTTGGGTGATTCATCCCTCCCCCCACCCCACAGGCTCCACTTGGGATTTCGCATTTTGAACTCCACAGTTCTACCCTGGGTCCAAAACGTCAATTTTCTAAAATTATTTTTCTTTGAATTTTTAATGTAGACATTACAAAAATTTTTTGTTCACCACAAGACAGGTCTGAACCGCAAAGTCTGGAACAAACAGACTGAAATCAGCGGTCTGTATAAAGTAAAACGGTAGACCGGAGGATAACGCTTTCATTTCCCAAAAAGGCCCCCGATTTTATCAAAATGTGTGCTTTACTCCCTAAGAATACAACAAAAAGTGCATAGAGTACATGTACAAAACCACCTATTAATGAGCCGTCAAATTATCGATGGCGGGATGAAATTCAAAAAACACGGTTGGCTCCCATTTGGGTTGGGTCTGCGCCATTGCGCCAATTTAAAGCGTATGCCGTCAAAAGACACCACTGATGGCGGGCGTAGACCTCCAAAAAACCGGTTGGTCGTATTTTAAAACGAAAAGTATGCCTTCAAGGCACCACCGTGGAGGGGCGTCAAAGACCGGTTGGCGGGACGTAAACTCCAAAGGGCACGGTTGGCGGAACCAACCGGTTGGCTCCCCCAGCAGTTTGGGTCCCCCAACCGTGTCGGTTTTCCCCCCAATGGTTTTGAGCATACTGTTCGTTTTAATTAACCCCCAACTTAACGGCTCCCCATCGTGGAAACACTCTTTGGCGCAATTCGCGTAACAACCAAAACTTTTAAACGACCCGCCATCGTTTGGGTAAACCAAAGGTTTTACTAGCCAAACACTTCTTTCCCTTTTTAAATTTTTTAAATAAACCATTTGCCCAAATGGGGGGGGCCCCCCGCCCATTCCGCATTTTTCTGTTGTTGTCTTTTCAAAACCTTTTAATATTTAACAAAATTTTTTTTACTTTAAAAATTCACTTAAGAATTTTTGAAACGTTTTAATCGAAAACCTTTTTTAAAAACGGTGCGAAACCAAGGATGAAATCCTTTCCAAAACGGAAAAAGCACCTTTATTTTGTTTAGCCCCGGTTTAAATCAAAAGCCCAAAAATTGGAAACGCCCTAAACCCAAATTACGGGGTCAATACGAAAAATTTTGGAAAAACTCTTTCAATCCCGGGAACGCAAAACGGTTTTTCTCCCCGTCCTTTGAATTAAAAATGGCAATTTGTCCATTTCCCTTTGCCACAACACGGGTTTTAATGAATGATTTAAAACCCAACCCAAAATGAAAATTTTATGAATTTTTGGGGAAATTTCCCAATTTCGGAAATGAACCCCCTTTTATTTAGGCGCGGTAAAAGTCGCCGAATAATGCCTCCGTAAATTCTGCTTTTTTTAAAAAAACGAAGGCAAGTTGTTTCTCCATCCTTTTTTTTAAAGGGCCCATCGGGTATCATTTTGGGTGTCAAAACGACAACTGAAAACGAGTTTAAACCTTTCAAAGGTACCCCCTTTTACCCAGGGTTTGGTTGTTCGTTTTTCATTACACACGAGTGACGTCACGCCCTCTTCCCCCGAAGGTTCGAGGTTTATACTCTATGTGGGGAATTTAATAACATTTTTTTAACATCATCATTTTTCGTGGGAAATCTTCAGGGAAAGGGAAAATTTCGGGTTAATTTCCTGCTGGCCGGGAATTTGTTTTTACTTTATGGAAAAAATGAAAGTCCTCGAAACCCGAACCTTGGAAACGGCGCCTGAAAAATCCCCCCTCGGGCAGAACCCAAAATAACGGGTATTTAAACAACGAAGGGTTTGTTTTTGAAAAAAGGGGTCTCCGTTTTTATCGGGAAAATTTACGGCTTTAAAACGGGGAATCCCCGAAAAAATTTTTGGGGCCCACTTATTTCGCTGCGCTTTTGCAAATATAAGACCGGGGCCATCACGTTTTCAAAAAAACCGAAAAAAATTTCACAAATTTTAATCTTTTCGATCTGGCTTTTTTGTTCTCAAACTGTTTCATTGGTCCCAAAAAATTTCGGTTGGGGGAAAAAACCAAACGTCGGGGGGGTTTTCCCCTTTTTTTTTTTCCCGAACTCGCCTTTTTGGGGGAAATTTTTCCCGCCCTTATCCCCCCCGGGCCCCCCAAATTTCCCCAAAAAATTTTAGGTTTTTTTCAGTCAACCCCGTAAAAACAAAATTTTAAAATTTTTCTTGGGGTTGCCTCGGGTTTTTTTTGGGCTTGGGCCCTTCGATTTTTTTTCCCAATTCGAAAAACCCCGGTTGGGAAATCGAAGTTTTCCGCGACTCCAATTTTTTCAAAAACCCCGACCCAACCCCCCTTTTTGGGTTTTGAATTGGGGGTCCCCTCCCGCCAAAAACCACCCCCTAGCCCAACCGGGAACCCCAATTGGGTGGAGGTGATTTTTCCCCCCGGGCTGAACTTTGAAAGAAAACGGGGAAGACGGAAAAAATCCATTTTCGGGGAAAAAATTTTTTTTCAAAAAATTTCCCGGGGGTAACCCGAAACTCCCCTTCTGTCGAAAATGCCGGGTTCCCCCATTTAAAATTTTCTATTCCCACGGCAAAAATTTGAGCAACTGGTTTTTGCTGGGGGAAAAAAGTTTAAGAAACCGTCGGTATCCCCCTTCCGCTCTCCGTCCCGCGTGTTGGTCCTTCTCGCGCCGGGGGATCGGAACCCATCGAAAAAAACACAAATTTTTTCCCGGGGCCCGGTGACTACTTCAAAAGGTTGTTTCAATTCCGGGATTTCCGAAAATCGCTGTTCCCCCTTTTGAAATCTGATTGGAATTCGGCGGTAGGTCTTTTTTTTTGCTATAAACCCCCGCCATCGGTTTCCAAAAAACCGGCTGGCCTTTGATTTCAACGTTTTGCGTAGGGCAGGGTTTATTTTCTCAAATATGCGCGCGGTTTCAATTTCGCTCCTGCGCCAAAAAGTTTTGGGATCTTATCGTCCAATAAAACGGGGATCGTCGGGGCCATTCGAAAACCCCGCAACATTTTTTTTTGATAATTTTCGCGTCAGCTACGGGGGGTTTTGGTTTTTCTTTGGCTTAAAAGGTTTTGCCGCGACGGAAGGGAACGATAAATTTGGGTTTTTTGGGGCCCCTTTTTCCTGTGGACGGAAAAATGGTCTTTTTTTTTTTGCGTTTTCGAAAGGGGAAAATTTTAATACTCTTGTTCCCCCGTTAAAATCGATCACCCGGGCCCCCCCAACAAAAAATAATTTTTTTCTGGTATTTGACCCCCCGGGGGTTTTTTTTTTTCGGGGGCCCTCGGGGGAAAAGGGATGATTTTTTTGTTTTTTTTTTAATTTTTTTTTAAAAAAGCCGTTTTTCCCTTTTTCGAGCAAGCCCCGTTCTTTCGGGGGGGCCTTTTTTCCCCCGGGAAAATTTTTAACGGGCGCCCTTTTTTCTCCTACGAACTTGGGTTTTTTTGGGCCCCTTTTTGTTTTTTTTTCGGGGATTTTTCGGAACGCGTTTTCGGGGGACGGGCTATTTTTTTTTTCCCAAATGAATTTTACGTGACTATTTAAGTGTCCAAAGTCCTTTTTCTCGGGTTTTATTGATATTTTTTGTGGGGGCCCTGTTTTTTTTTAACGTGGATGTTTTTGCTGTTCGGCCCCCGGGGTTTCCTGTTTTCGGCCCCAGAACGAAATTTTTCTTTTCCCCCGAGCCACAATTTTTTTTCTTTTAAAAAATTAAACGAAGAAACTTTTGGGGACCCCCGGTCCGCGGCCCCCTCGGGCCCCCCGAAAAAATTGTTGTCCTATGTTTTTGGACTGACCCGGCCTTAAATGTTTTTAACTGGCCCGTTTTTCATTTCGCCCTTTTCGTTTTCACCCCAAAAGCGCCTTCCGTCGTTTCGTGTTTTGCAAATGGGTTTTTGGCCCAGCGCCCTTATGTGTTTTCCCCAAAACTGCGCCTTCAGGGGCGGGGGTTTGTGCCCTACAGCCCCGCGCGTGTTTTTGTCCGGCGCCTTTGTTTTTCGTCCCTCCGGGCCTTCTCGTCGGTCCAATCTGGCCTTTCATCGTTTTGCTTTTTGTCCAATCGCCATTTTCGTCTTTTTGCTTTTTCATCCCAAATTTGCCATTCTCGTCTTTTTTGATCCAAACGGGTTTCGGCGTTTTCGTCTTTTTCGATACCAATCCGTCATTCTCGTCTTTTTTCGTTTTTTCGTCCAATCTGCGCCATTCTCGTTTTTCGATCCAATCGCGCCATTCTCGTCGTTTTTTTTCGTACCATTTGGCCATTCGGGGTTTTCGCTTTCGTGAAAATTTGCGCCTTTCCCCGTTTTTTCATCAATCTGCGCCATTCTCGCTTTTTGGGATCCAATCCGATTCTCGTCTTTTTTCGATACTGCCCCATACTCCCCTTCCCGCAATAAAACCCGGGGAACCCCGGGTTGAAAAAACCCCCCCCCCAAATCACCGTTTAAAGAGGGCCAACCCAAAACACCGTTGACGTCCCTTTGGCCCTTATCCAGCACGGCCGTTTGGCGGTTTTTTTCCCCCGGACCTCCCGCATGCACGCGCCCCACTGGTCAACCCCAATCCACCCCCTCCCCCGCCGTCGACCCTCGAATCTCCCATCCATCCCGTTTATCTTTGAGTTTTCCCCCTCCCCAACCGTTGATATCTTCCGTCCCAATACCCACCAACGTTGCCCCCCCTCGTGTTGCCTTTTTTTCCCCTTTTAAAAAGTCCGGGAATCGGGGTTCCCCTGCTTCTCAAAAAAATTTTTTTAAATCTAAAAAAACCCGTAAAATGCCCCCCGCTTTTGCGTTTAAAAACAACTCAAAAATCTCAAACCTGGTTCCCCTTCCGGTCTTATGGGTTGGCCCCCGTTAATACAATTTGAAATTTTAAAAACCCATTTCAATGGTTGAAATCCAATTTAAAAGAACATATCCCAAAGGAAAAATATGCTTTTTTCCCTTTTGGATAAAAGGCAATCAGGTGGGGGGAAGATAAATTTCCCATTTCAAACAAACCACCAAACCCGATTTTTTTACCAATCAGGGAATTTTCAAATTGATAATTTTGAACATTTGGCATCTTTCGGGGGCCCCATGGCCTTTTAAATTTTGGGAAAAACAACGGACGGTGCCGGGGGTTTACGCAAAAGGAAAACTGGTTAAAACCCCAAAGAAAATCGATATCTCCTTCCCTCTACAACCCAACCCCTTTTTTGACAACCGGACTTTTGGCCCTTTTTTAAACAAGATGGGAAAAACCCGGGTAGAAAACGTCAAATCTATTTTTATTTTTTATGTTTTGTTACAAAAAAGGGGGCATTTAAAATCTGTTTTTTCTCATTTTTAAAATCTTAAAAGTTTTTGGAAGAAGGGGTTTCCCAAATTATAGGGGTCGGTAAATTTTTTTGGGGGCTGAATTTTATTTTACAAATTTTTAAAATAATAATCACTTCAATGAATTTCTTACTTTAAACAAAATAAACTGGCATTTTTCACCTCCACATGCTCCCAACTTTGGAGGTCTCTGGGAAGCGTGTGTTAAATCCAAAATTTCATTTAAAAAGGATTGTTGGTAATTCCCACTTGACTTTTGAGGGCCTATACAAAGTGATAACTCAGGTTGAGGCAGTCCTCAATTCCCGACCATTATCTCCACTGTCCAACGATCCCAATGATATTTCCCCTTTAACACCTGCACATTTCCTAATTGGCGAGCCATCAACTACTCTACCTCAAGATGACGTCAGAGACATTGCAACCAACCAAAAGATGGTCGTATGAATATCTGAACCATCTTCAAGAGAGAACAAAATGGCAACAACCTCACCCGAACCTCGAAATTGGAACATTGGTTCTTCTTAAGGACGACAATACAGCACCATTATGTTGGAAAATGGGCCGTATCACTGAAGTGTTTCCTGGTAAAGACAAAACAGTTCGAGTAGTGAACGTTAAAACAGCTAATGGAATTTTGAAAAGACCAGTGTCTAAAGTTTGCGCTTTACCAATAAACTCAAAAAAAAAAACAGTTCTCATTTAAAGACATTCATATGTATTGTTTTTGAAAGCCGATCCTTTCAAGGGGGGCGGCCTGTACTGTATCTTACTGTATAATATCATTTGATTTCCAATCTGGCTCATTCGATTTGGTCAATGGACAGGAAGATGGAGAGAGAGAGAGGGGCGAATAACAGAAGAAAGAAAAACAACGTCTGTCATCAACTTGTCAATATAAGTCATTCTCTATTCATTGTCATTGTATTTACGAGATTAAATATTCGTGTTGTAAGTGTTGTCTTACATTCATAATCAATCAATCATAAACATCATCATCCAGCAAGCATACTATCACACCGCAAGCAATCCAGTAAGTCGAGTGAAAAATCTCATGAGACCGAACATATTGTATTACTCATATTTGGCAATCAATCATCACCGCCAACCATATCTTTGAAGTCTTTGACCCTCCACCAACCGTTGACGTATATATTCCGTCACCAATCGATCCGCCAACGTTGCCACTCACATGCGATGTTGCCATTTTTTACCCTTTTAAAAAGTCGCAGAATCTGGGGAAATTGCCCTGCTTCTCAAGTATAACATTTCCCCAGAATCTGGGGAAAAATTCATCTGCCAAAGTGACCCCACCCCTGCTCAGACAATAAACTAGGACTCTTTGAAGTCTTGTGAATGAGAAGAAACGATCAATGATATTGATATCTTGGGTTTCTATCACTGATATTAGACTAAGATCGGTTTTCTTGAGCTCATGAATTTTTGAATTGGGCAAAATATAAGCTTTGGTCCAGAAAGATTCCTCTTGGGACATCCAAGCAGGACCGGTCCACCACATTTTGCATTCTATCAATTCCCTTGGATTGAGACCTCGTGATTTTTTATTTGAAAATTGCTGTATTTCAGTGACTCGATTAGACACAAACGTCTTGAGTTGATGTGGCTCAGTGTTAATCCATGCTAATACAATAGTTGAGTCAGTCCAATAATGAATGTATTCGATATTGTTAGGAATAGCTTGAGGTACCTTTTGAGTCAGTTGAATACCCAGTAGAGCTGCGCAGAGTTCGAGCTTGGGTAGTGTTACTACTTTGAGCGGCGCCACTCGGGACTTTACGCAAACTAAATGAACATTCAGCTGTATGGGGTCGGCTTTAGAATAGCCCCATGGTAGATTCTGCCTGTCGTAAGAGGCGACTTATAGGATAACCGTAGGTGGAAGATGGTCTCATCGCCCGGTGAAATACCACCATATCGACTTTGTGTGCTGTGAAATGGATCATTCCATGTGTCAGTGTTCGGTCGATACTTTCCGGTCTCCCTCTTTCCTTTTCCCCATTTCCTCCTTTATTTTCAGGTGCATCCCAATAGTAATAATGATGAAGTCTCCTAGAGTAAAACACTCCGGAAGCAAAATACCTCTCCATTCGGATTTCCGGGCGAGAGGTACTCGAGGGGACTCAACATTAAAGATTAATTTTTGCAACATCCGCGGACTCAACAAGAACATCAATGACGTCCACCATCACCGACAGACGAAAAAACCGGATATTCTGGCTCTAACAGAAACACAAGTGAACTCGTCCACCAACAAGGTCCATATACTTTGTCCTGGTTACGAACTCCATTCTCGATTCAGGTTCAGAGGTGGAGTCTGCCTTTACGCTAAGGCTAACCTCTCATGCCAGCGTGAAGAGAGTTTGGAACCGAAGACTTTGATTGATGTGGTTCAAGCTATCTGATACCAAACTGACTAAGTTCCTCTGCTGCCTTCACCTATCACCTAATGAACCTTCATATAACAACCTCTTTGAGTTTTTATCACTCAAACTGGACTACATTCAGGAGAACCATCCAACAGCTGAAACCATAATCATGGGAGACTTTAATGTACATAACGCTGCCTGGCTCAAATTCTCTAACAAAACAAATGATGCGGGTCGGCAAGCCGAGGCCTTCGTCATCACTCATGGTCTAGAACAACTGGTCGAGCTACCAACCCGCATCCCTGATGTCAACAACCAGTCTGCCAATACACTAGATCTTTTCCTCACCACCAATCCTGACTCGTATAGAATAGAAGTTTGTGCCCCACTTGGAAACTCTGATCACACCCTCATCTCCACAACATGCTCTTTCCATTTACCATCGAGCTGCCAATACCCCCGTCTCATGTGGCATTACAATTCGGCCGACTGGGAAGGTCTTCGTATGTTTTCTCAGCGTTTCCATGGAAGAGAGTTTGTTTCTCTTCAGTGGATCCAACACGATTGCTGGAGACAATTTCTGAAATCATCATGTTGGGGATGCAAACTTACATACCGAATACCGAAAGAAGAACATCATCCGATAAGACCTGGTTTAACAGAAACTGCTCTGGAGCTGTGGCTTCCAAACAGGCAGCCATCGATGGCTAAAAAATCCGGGCCCTGAGACCAGAGCAGCATATGTCGAGGCTAGAGGCATATGCAAAGAGACAATAGAATGCTCAAAAGATGCCTACAATGCCAAAATAAGATCAAAACTTGCTGAATGTCCTAACGGATCCCGTTCATTTTGGTCTTCCGCCAAAGCTGTGGAAAGAAACTTCACTTCCAGCTCATTTTCCTCTAACCAAAGAAGATGGAACACTAGCAACGACTGCCCAGGAAAAAGCCAATATCTTTGCGCACCTATTTGCTGGAAATTCCACTCTGGATTCATCGGGAAAACAACCCCCGAACATAACACCTATTGACAGTCACATGCCCGAAATCACCTTTCGCCAACGTACTATCAGAAAGATTTTGCTGGGTCTCAACACCAACAAAGCCTGTGGATCTGACGGAATCCCGCCGATTGTTCTCAAGAAATGTGCCCCCGAACTTACACCTGTTCTTTGCAAGTTGTTCAACCACTCTTACAATTTGGGGGTATTTCCGTCCAATTGGAAAATTGCAAGAGTACACCCAGTCCCTAAAAAAGGCAAAAAGGCCCTACCTAGCAACTACAGACCTATCGCACTGCTATTATTTCAAAGGTCATGGAAAAAGCCATCAACATCGAGCTCATGAAATATCTGGAAGACTCAGGAATTGTCAACGATAGGCAATATGGCTCCCGCCATCAGAGATCAACTGGTGACCTGCTCGCTTACGTCTCACATATATGGCAGCTATCTATTGAAAAGTATGGAGAAACTTTAGCTGTGGCATTAGATATCTCTAAGGCGTTCGATCGAGTTTGGCACCAGGGGCTCCTCGCCAAGCTTCCGTCTTATGGCTTGCCCCCTCAGCTGTATTCTCTGCTTGCTAGTTTTCTCTCAAACAGGTATCTCCATGTAGTGGTCGATGGAGTTTCATCTGACACTCTACCCATAAATACTGGTGTTCCGCAAGGATCTATTCTCGCACCAACACTATTTCTACTTCACATCAACGACCTGTTGAAAGCAACTTCATGTCCAGTACACAGCTTTGCAATAGATAGTACCCTCCATACCGCTTTTTTTCCAGGGCTCCTATATCAGCCCGTGAAACCAGAAATGAACGAGGAAGAAACGTTAATAATATAAATATGGACTTAGCAACAATTCTCGAGTGGAGATCTAAAAACTTGGTAGAATTCAATGCAAACAAAACATCAAGCATGTCTTTTCTCTAGAAAAGCCGATCTCACTGTGTCTAACATAACTTTGTCAGGAGTAACCATACCACTGAGTCATCCATATCGATGCTTGGTATTACTATCAGCAATAACCTTTCCTGGGAAAATCACGTGAGGTCCATTGCCAAAAGTGCATCCCAAAAACTTGGTTTTTTGTTTTGTGCCGAAAGCTATTTCACCCCCACTCAGCTACTTATGATCTATAAGGCACAGATCCGACCTGTCCTGGAATACTGTTCCCATATTTGGAGCGCGGCACCTAAACATATCCTGAGGCTATTGGATTCTGTCCAAAAAAGGGCAATTCGTCTCGTCGGTGATGCCTCGCTTACAAACTCGCTCACTTGTCTGGAACACCGTAGAAAAGTTGGCGATTTGTCTCTATTCTATAGATATTTTCATGGGCGATGCTCTTCTGAAATATCAACAATCGTTTCTGCTTTGGCAGTCTCTTCGAGATTAACCCGTCAAGTTCAGTCATCACACCCCTTCGTGGTCACTTTGGGACCTGCAGAACATCACTTTCCAAAGACTCGTTCATCCAACGAACAGCGAGGCTTTGGAACTCATTGCCTAGGGAGGTGTTCCCCGAGGCATACAACCCCCAGAAATTTAAGAAGAACACCAACTCCTACCTTCTTTCCCTTGGTTCCCACGATGTTCTCTGAACATTACAGGATATCCCTTTTCGTGGGAACCAGAACATAAAAAAAAAAAAAAAAAAAACATGAATTTTATTGAATTGATCAGTTGATCCCAGATAGCAACAAGTTCCATAAGCCCTTCCTGAAGCATCTTCAAAATAGTGCAATTCAATGGAAATAGGATTGGGACAAATAATATGTCCAGGAATATTTACTGAGTTTAAATGAAGTATTTGACTCGAAAATTCGAGCCATGAATAATGCAAAGTGACAGGAAGGCTTTCATCCCTTCGTCCCAATGAAAACCTAGTCCCCAAAGCTTTTGAATAATAATTTTGGCTTCGATAGTACAAGGACCAATGAGACCTAAAGGGTCAAAAATTTGCGCCAATGCAGATGGTATTGTGCGCTTTGTGACATTTGATGCTTGATCATGACTAACAGTATACTTGAAAATATCTTCTACTGAGTTCCATGTTAAACCCAGAGTTTTTGTCACTTTGTCATCGGAAATAAAAGTTTGTGATGATTGAGATTGGACTGCGGAAATGTTTTCTAGAAGCTCACAGTTATTTGAGACAAATTTTCTAAGATTGAAACCGGCTGAGCTTAAAATATGAGTGAGTTTCGATAAAACTTGTTCTCCATTTTGAATAGAATTGAAACCTGTCAGCAAGTCATCTACATAGAAACTGGACCTGATAATTTCACTAACTTGAGGGAATTCAGATTCATTTTCTATAGCTAATTGAAATAAAGATAGAATACAAAGGAATGAAGCACTGGCAGTACCATTAGTGGCTGTGTTCAATTGATAGTGACCTAGTTCTTGAGATGAATCAGTGCGCCATAATATGCGTTGCAAATCACGTTGATCGGGTTGTATGATCACCATTCGATACATTTTCTCTATATCTGCTGTTACCACATACTGATAGGTTCGAAATCTGGTCACTATTGTAAAAAAATCGTTCTGAATGGTAGGACCCCCTTTTAAAACATCATTCAGTTAAATCCCACTAGAAGTTTTTGCTGAACCATCAAAAACGACACGGAGCTTTGTGGTAGTACTGTCCAGTTTCAGTACGCCGTGATGTGGTAAATAGTTTGTTAACTTTCTGTAACTAATCATTTTTAGTATTTAATTTTGACATATGTCCGAGTTCTCATATTCGTTCATAAAGAGACATATTGTTCTTGAAATCAGGATTTTAATAGTTTTTCTAACGCATGAAACCTCTTGAGAGCTGTGTCAAAAGACTCACCAAGTTGTTTTATGTTGTCCTTGATAGGCAAACTGACAATGAATCTACCGGATTCATTGCGAACTGTGGTTTTAATAAAATGTTCTTCGCATTCTGCTTTTTCTGGAAAATATTTCACTCGTGTTCGACATTCTTCTATTTTTCAGAAGCGCTCTAACAAATCTTGAATATTATCGTTCTGTAATGTAAGATTACTTGAAGTATTTGCATATGACATTGGCAAAGGTCCGGACAATATCCAACCAAGCCTTGTTTTTTGTAAGACTGTATGATTATTGAGTAAATTTATACGTCCGACACAAATCAAATCCCAAAAAATAGAAGCTCCAATGAGCAGGTCGATTGGACCAGGTTCATTGAATTTTTCATCTGCCAAAACAATATTTTGTGGAATTTTGAGATAGCTTATATCAAATGAAAATGCAGGTAAGTCCCTTGTGATTTTCTTAGATATCAAAAAGGGTACATCTCGTAAAACGTACGAATTTGTTGTTGATTTAATCGTAGAATGTGTTTTGTGGAGTATGGACGTTATATTCGAACCGAAAACTTCAACTGAATGTGTAACCTTTGATAGAGGAAGTTGAAGAATTTCGAATAACCTTTCAGTGATGAAATCTGACTGTGAGCAGTTGTCTAGAATAGCTCGATATTTATGAGTTTCACCATATTTATCATTAATGCATATTATTGCTGTAGAAAGCATTACGTATGATTCAAAGTGTGCATTTTTCGGCGAGCAAGCAGTAAAAGTTGATTGTGAAATGTTAGAAACAGATTGTGAAGGACCTTAAATACTTGGCAAAGGCGCCGAGGCTGTGACAGAAGAAGATTGCTCTCTTTCTAAATGCAAAAGAGTATAGTGACGAAGCGAACATTTCTTACAAGAATGTGGATTTTTACATTCCTTTGATGAGTGTCCCTTTCGTAGACAGTTTTTACATGCCTTAAGTTTCCTGACTTCGTTAATACGTTGTGGTATGCTAAGTTTCAGAAAATTTTCACATGTAAATATGAAATGATCCTTCTGGCAAAGAATGCACACTGGATCTGTGGTAGCAACATGTACAATACTTGAATTGTGAGATGTTTTTTTAACTAAATGTTTTGGCGTTGAATGATAAACTTGCTTGTTCGAATGTAAACCCTCTAATAGTTGGCACTTTTGATTTAAAAATGAAGTGAATTCTTTAAATGTAGGTAGATCTGATTTAAGATTCAATGCGTGTTCCTCCCACTCACGTTTTGTAGTCGCATCTAATTTGGATGAAACTATGTGGATGATGAGAGTGTCCCATTTGTCTACAGGTAATTGTGAAGATTCAAGACTTCTCAAATGTTGATTTACAGTATCAATTATATTTCTGAGCAAAATGTGCGACTCTTTCTGCACACTCTGCAGATCAGATATTGCGTTTAAATGCGATTGAATTATGACCCTCTTATTTTGATACTGTTCGCAAAGGAGATCCCACGATTTATCGTAATTTGCTTCAGATACTTCCAAAGCTGTCAAGACATTTGCGGCTTCACCTTTGATGCAAGATTTCAGATACCAAAATTTTTGAATTGTATTTATAGATTGGCAATTATGGATCATGGCTTTGTAGGTATCAGCAAATTGAAGCCATTTTTCGTATGACCCATGAAATTCAGGTAAATTCAATTTTGGCAATTTTGAATTCGTGTTTTGTATAACTGAATTATTTAGATTTTGAGGATTCGGAGGGGTGTTTACAATGATTGGGGGTTGTGTAAATTGTTTTACCAACCGCTTTGCATGACCAACAGCTTTGAAAAAAGAGTTTTCAAGTTCTTCTCTTTCAGTAAGTTGATCTTCAACTGTGGTGTTTTTGTCTGTCAATTCTAATTCCGTTTGAATATTTTGTAGCTCATTCCATAAATGATCCATTTTTTCTAAACGTGTACACAATTCTTCTAATAGAGAATCATCTGTTATGTTTTGTAAGAATTTTGAGAAACGTGTAATATGTGCTTTGATACCACCTCGTTTGTAATGCAAAGTTTTGATTTGTTCTTCGGTCATTTTGACCGATGAGAACCCACAGCGACGAATAAGTTGAGAACAAAGAAGGATAATTGGTTAAGGAAAGCGAGACTTACTCTTGGATGTATCCCCAGTTACCTTCACTGAATGGCTACGGTTGTCCTGTCTGGTTTTCAAATTCCAATGGAACTGGCACAGGAAAGTGGAATTGTTTATTGGAACCAAGTCCTAACTTGACTAGTTTGCTGATATGTAATTGGGATGTCTTGTTTGAATTTGATTGATTCGAAGGACCTGAGTTGATGTGAATGCTTCTTCGACTTGAGTAAACTGTTTGAATCATATCCGTCTCGAAGCGGCCATGTTCGGTCTCATGAGATTTTTCACTCGACTTACTGGATTGCTTGCGGTGTGATAGTATGCTTGCTGAATGATGATGTTTATGATTGATTGATTATGAATGTAAGACAACACTTACAACACGGATATTTAATCTCGTAATTACAATGACAATGAATAGAGAATGACTTATATTGACGAATTGATGACAGACGTTGTTTTTCTTTCTTCTGTTATTCGCCCCTCGCTCTCTCTCCATCTCTCTGTCTATTGACCAAATCGAATGAGCCAGATTGGAAATAAAATGATATTATACAGTAAGATACAGTACACAATATGCTTACTTGATTTACAGGTTGTTGCTACACTGAAGCCTCTCTGTTGCCAAGGGCTTCTGCACACTGGAACTGGTCTTTCAACTGGGAGTTTGAATGGGATTCATAATCAAATTTGCATGTCCATGGTTGTGGTCTCGCTCACTATGTACTCTGTATTCAGTTGCGATAGCTCTTCAAGACGTCTTACAGTTACCCGTATTATGTTACCATGTGAAACTCATTTATTGTTTCAACTGATTTGCACATAATAACCCATTCAATTTTACTCTACTGTTTTAAGACTCACTGACTACATTCAAATATTCTTATTTAACTTGTCCTCGACTGATTCTTGACCGATATGTATATACTGGTATCTTTGAAACCATGATGAGGTTATTCCTCTGATGCAGATCTCACTGTAGATTTTGAGGTATGATCAACAGCATTGAAAGCTTTTACGACGATCAATAGAATGAAAAAACATTTTGTAATTTCATTTTTCAAGGGTTTAACGAAACAGTTATTGAATGTCATTTCAGATATGATGAAATGAATCGGAATCGGTTTGAGGTAGAATCTTCCTTTCTCATGGACTGGAACTACTGTTGCCAATTCTGAAGGAATCGGGATGTAACCAGTGGAAAAGGTTTTTGAAAAGTGAATTTTTTGATGATATTGATTGTTATTATATTCTTTTGAGTATGAAAAACTGCTTTTTTCAGTTATGATTAATATTAATTTTTTTAATTTTTAATATGAACTGAATAAAACTGAATTATATGTTGAAGAATCGTTTTTTTTTCACCAACAGTGGCTTTCGAAAGATTTTTTTTCTACCTTTAAGTTTATTGAAAGTATGTTTAATAAAAAAAATCATCTTCCATCTTTAGAAAACATAATCTCTGAAACATATTCGACTTGAATGCATTACATTCCATAATTTCTCATTAATGTGATAAATTATAATGATTTGTGTTTTTGTATTCAGAGCAGAATATTTTCGATCTTTTTGAATTGGATGCAGTTGTGGATATAAACAACAGATTGAATAAACATATAATTCTGATTATTTTATAAAACATATAAAAAGGGTAATTACTACTCTACAGCATATCGCCACCACGGAGCGGAGTGCCTGCAACAAAAAAAACACATAATCCAGAAAGCATCTCCAAACTAATTTAATGAATAGGTATTCTATGAAACATATGCCAATCCATTTTGAAGCAATAGCATTAAGAATAGTGATGAGCGCAAGATCAAATAAAAATTTAACTTATCATATACAACAAATTTATGTTTTGTAATAATATTGAGGATGACAGGACAGAACATGATAAATGAGAGTCTACGCAGTTTTGTGTTTGCATTTCAGCTTCCAACCCAAAAGTGTCCCTGAATGATATTTTGCATTCATATAAGTTATCAAGAAGGTATAGTAAAAGTATCTTGAGAGCAACAGCCGCTCTGACTGAACTGACAATTTGGAACAATCGGCAAGGGATACTCAGATTTGGCCATTTGCACATAAGAGATAATATTTCAGTAATAGTAATCTAGTAATTTGAAGCTGGGTCCTTCAGGGTCGCATTATCACTAATACTTGATTCAAAACGGCAAATAAATGAAAGCAGTTGATATATATCATTGCTTTTACTCAAAAAAGTTGACTAGATGCACCTCAGGTGCTTAATTCAGATGAAACCTGGATTTATAGAAATGGATTCCGTTTGTCAATGGTGAAGTGAAAATAATGATGGAATGGTAAATTTGAAATGGAGTAAAACCTTTCTGCACGCCGAGCGAAATGGACATTTTTGGAGGGTTGTGAATTTTCAAGAATAATCTACCATAAAATAATAGATGGTGACCCATGTCCACAGAGGGTTATCACCCAACTGATCCCTGCTCTCTCAGAAACTAGCCGTTAAGAATGGGAAGCGGGTCGAATGAATGGATTCGGTAGAACTCTCAGTGCCTCTGATCGAACCGAGTTATTTTTTTCAATCGATTTTTTCTTCTAGCACGTGAAGATTTATTCCATATTGATAATTAAGAAACGAATGTGCATTTTTATAGTCGATTTCTGGAAACTTTTTGAATACTTCTCGAACAATGTATTTCCATGAGACTGAACAAGTAATCTCCAACCACATTTTTCTATGTCTCCAGGAAAAATCAACTGGAAATTTCCCACACGTATTCCGAAGCACGTATAAACCTAGAGCAGTACAAATCACGAAAAGTGCTTGAAATTATCCATCAATTTGCTACTTCCTGCATTCATTGTTGAAGTTTTCCTAAAAATGTTTGCACCTCTTTGAGGGTGCAGGAGTTGATTCCAAGCAAAACCGCGACAGGGAGGTTGGCCATAGTTGTATGTTTTATTTGAGAACTTCTCAAATGTTTTGAGTTTGGAGTAATTTGCAACATATTTGATTTATTACTGATCGTGAATTACGCTGACATGTTGTATCCATACTCGCACTTCATTGTTCAGTGACATTCAACAGTGACTTGATGATGTTGCGTACCACAGCGTTATGTTATGACCTGCTGAAGTGGCGTTGATCTTGAATACAATTGAATATATAGAATGTCAGTAACACAATAGTTTGAGCCACGTGTGAGTCCCTCATAGTAACAATAATTCTGAGGTTAGAACCGGGCGAGAGCAACTAGCGCGGTGAACTGTTCTGTCAGGTTCTGAAAACAATTATAAACGATGTTTGGGGATAAAATCACGCGACGAGTTATCTGAAAAGGATGAAAAATCGAATAGCAGAGTCATAGGAGAAATTAAGATACCATTATCAGATATGAACACAATAGGAGAAAAAAGAATATTTGAAATGAAATCAGTCCGTTGCGGAAGTTCAATTGGGAACCGTTTTCAGAGTTATGTGCACCACCGCCCACCACGAAATGTATATTTTTTTGTTTTGAGTAATTCTCACAATTTTTCCCGTGAATATATTCCCTTCTGAGGGTGCTACTCTCGTGAAACTGGTCAGCCCTGTAGTTCCAATACTACATCACTGTTTATTGGGGTTCGCCAGAATGTATGCATAGTTCATGGAAATTATTCATGTGGTACATAATTTATTTATGCAGCATCAAATGAGTTGTTCCAGGGATCGATGAATCTTCGAAAAAATGTTGATTTGTAGCTTGAAAACAAAATTTCCTTCAATGTTTTCCTTTCTCGATTCGGACACAAAAGAAAGACTATCTAGTGCACAAGGTGCTTCTGTGATATCAAGATATTTCTCTGTTAGTGTACTTTTTCAAAAGAATGGCAAGCGTTGTTCAGGAAAACAAATACCGTAGTTATTTCAATCCTAAACGTGGGTTTCACGAATAACTGCACTCTGGAAACTGTCCCATTGGCACCAACCGCATATCGATAACATCTTTATGATGAACTGAGAGAGAACGAAAATATGTTGTTCTATTTCATTAAGAACGAAGATAGTTATAGCATACGAAAGAACATCATTCATTCATATCATGAACAGTATATTTATTTGTTTTGAGTTATTCTCACAATTTTCCCGTGGATGTATTCTCTTCTGAGGGTGCTTTTTTCGTGAAACTGGTCAGCCCTTTAGTTCCAATACATCAGCACTGTTTATTGGGGTTCGCCAGACTGTATGCGTAGTTCATGGAAATTATTCATGCGGTATATAATTTATTCATGCAGCAACAAATGAGTTGTCGAGGGGATCGCTGAATCTTCAATGAAAATGTGATTTGTAGCTTGAAAACTAAATTTCCTTCAATGTTTTCCTTTCTCGATTCAGGCACCAAAGAAAGACTATCTAGTGCACAAGGTGCTTCTGTAATGTCGAAATATCTCTCTGTAAGTGTTCTTTCATGAAAGAATGGCAACCGTTGTTCAGGAAAACGAATACCCTAGTTATTTAAATCATAAACGTGTGTCTCAAGAATAACTGCACTCTGGATACTGTCCCATTGGCGCCAACCGCATATCGATAACATTTTCATGATGAACTGAGAGAGAACGAAAATTGGTTGTTCTATTTCATTGAAAACGGAGACGGTTATAGCATCTGAAAGAACTTCATTCATTCATATCATGAAAAGTATATTTATTTGTTTTGAGTTATTCATACAATTTTCCCGTGAATATATTCTCTTCTGAGGGTGCTTCTTTCGTGGAACTGGTCAGCCCTGTAGTTCCAATACAGCAGCACTGTTTATTGGGGTTCGCCAGACTGTATGCGTAGTTCATGGAAATTATACATGTGGTATAAAATTTATTCATGCAGCAACAAATGAGTTGTTGCAGGGATCGATGAACCTTCGATAAAAATGTGATTTGTAGCTTGGAAACAAAATTTCCTTCGATGTTTCCCTTTCTCGATTCAGGCACAAAAGAAAGACTATAGACTATCTTGTGCACAAGGTGCTTCTGTAATGTCGAAATATCTCTCTGTGAGTGTACTTCTATGAAAGAATGGCAACCGTTGTTCAGGTAAACAAATACCGTAGTTATTTGAATCTTAAACGTGTGTCTCAAGAATAACTGCACTCTGGATTCTGTCCCATTGGCGCCAACCGCATATCGATAACATCTTTATGATGAACTGAGAGAGAACGAAAATATGTTGTTCTGTTTCATTGAAAACGGAGACAGTTATAGCATCCCAAAGAACATCATTCATTCATATCATGAAAAGTTACTAACTATTCGAATACTTTTTCTCCAACAGAAAATGATAAAAATAAATGACTTTCATTCTTTTGAGAGTAACAAAACTTCTGATTGAAAGAATGTTGCTTGGTGGAAATCATGAAAATTCAGAGAGTGAAATTCAGATTTTTTTTTGAAGTTGCAGTTCCAAAAAAACATATTAAATTGAAGACAGTTTTATCAGTAAATAGCCATAATTGAACTATTTTCCTAAAAAAAAAGAGTTTTTTCAAAATGTATTTTTTCCGATCCAATTGTATCATTAATATGTAAGATACGTGGAAGATCTCTGAAACTTGATAGATTCGTGCATAGGAGTAATTATGTTGTTTATGAAATATTTCGACCTTTCCATAGGGTGTTATTTCGAATAGAGATAGGTGTTCTAACTCAGTTATCATTGTGTTATGGAGTCTGAAAGGTCGTAGCATGAACTTATTCTTCATATCAAACAATTTTGGTGAGGGATAAAAATTGTAGTCGAAATTACGTAGGGGAAAAATGATTCTTGGGCAGGCATCAAAGCTTTGGAATCGACAGAAACTCCTGACAAACTGGGTGACTCATCAGGCTCACATTTTGTTCCATTCTTCGGAACTTTTATGGATTTTTCAACCCAATCATTAACATTTTCAGATTGTGAGAGGAAAACAACCTCAAATAGATCATATCAGAGAATTATTTTTTCTGTTCTTATCGTTATAAAAAATTCAATGTTTTGGTTGAAATTAAACAACATATTTTGAATGGATTCTCATTCTCGTAAATTAAAAACATCCAATTTCATTTCTCGTTCGCAAATTCCGCTATTCATGAAAATACTCACAACTGCATTTCCCCAGAACTAAACCCATCACGATTTCCCTCGTCCGTCATCATAATCCTCTCCAATTCTTCTCCTTTCCCCAATTGACAGCTCCGCCAAACGCTTTCCGGATGCGTCCTAGTCGGGATTAAATTTTTCATGGCCCACTTTGTTCGATGATTCTGTTTTGGGTTTAGAGTTGCGACCGTGATGGTGTTTTGTTTTTATTCTGGTGTTTGGGGAGAACTGCGGGCGATGTAGTCCTCATCAAGGGAAAAACAATAGGATTTTTAGTAGAGCGATCGTCATCTATCGCAACGCAAAATGTATTTTATGGCATCAATCGTCGAGCGGATTTTGTGGATTACCTCTTCCTGGAATTCGAAGAGAATCATTTATTATTATATTCGAAATAATATTGCGGTAATTTGTCCTCATACCTTTCATAAAAAGCATCACAGATCCAGGAAAAATACATTATTTCGAATTTTAATGAAATTTCAACCATATTCGATACAATATGGAATATGGATCTTTTTTTTCATTATTCTTGCAAGCTATTCATATACACCTTTACGCGGAATAGCAGATTTTTTTTTCAAGCGTTAAACCATAGACTGAAATTTTGAATTTTATCATATCAGTAACCATGGCGCTGGCTGTTCTTTACTAATAAATGTACACAACCTTCACGATAAATGTACAGTAGCTCCTGTCAGAATGATATGTCAACACATTCAATTCCTATAAAAACAGGGAATGCAAAAATAGTTATATTAGGGATTTTGAGCTCACTACACACATTGATTTGATTTTCGAAAACCAAATATCCAGCCAAATGAACCACAAGTCTCAAGTGAGGCAATTGATTATTTTGTAAGACCATTTCAGAAATGTAGGTAGTGGCGATCTGGTCTAGTAGATGAAGCATCTACATACCACGTCTGCGGATCGAGTTCGAGTCCCTTTATTGTCATAATTGATTTTCGGTACAATTAAAATATTTCATTTCATATTGGAAAATGTATTTATATTTCAGGTTTATTATTGAGTTCAAAAGCGGTGAACTATCAGAATTTACTGATATCAGTATATACTGCATATCATTGTGAAAAAAAATAGTAATAGGCGAGGACCCGAGAGATTATTATCGAGGGTTATCTCATATGTGCGAGGGGTTTTATTTCTCAAATTTTTGTGAAATTTTCGAGAAAGCATTTTCTCTGGAAATTTTATTGAGTGCGATTTGCGGTCTTATTATCTGATTAAACCACGAAAGCGAAGCTTGAGTGGTTCAATCTTCGATAATGAGGCGGAAAATTGCACGAGTTGAATTTCCTAGAGGCAAATTGCTTGAGGGAAAGTTTAAAAAAATTTGCGATAAAATCCTCTAGCACGAATGATATTTGATGAGAATATTTTCCGAATCACATTTTAAACTGGATAAAATTATATCATGGCCCTTGGCCGAGGGCCATCTGCCAACTTGAAATAATGAATAAATATGATGGTGATTTTGGTATCAGTTTTTGGGGTGTCATGAATTGAGATGGGGTGATGAAATGTTGGGTTGGATTTGTGTGGTATTATCATGTGGAAAAATAAAAAAGTTGAATTTTAAAAATGAATTCTGAAGTCGGCGGGGCTCGAACTGCCAACCTCTGGCTTCGCCTTACACCTCAATAGCTCGGCCACTGGCTTTTTGATAATGGTGTATTATGCGTTATCTACTTGTCCACGAGAATCGTTGTTGATGTTATAAAAATGAGATATCTCAATTATTAATTGCCTTACTTGAAGATCTGAGGTTTTAACAGGCTGAAAGAGGTATATTTGAATTGAAATATCTAATCACTGTAATAGTGAGTTGAAAATCCTTCATTTGACCAATTTTGCATTTCCTGTTTCCACGTACAGGAATTGAATGTGTTGACATATAATTCTGACAGGAATACATATTTCGAGTCAAATACCAATTACAGCAGTTTACATTCGCTCATGAAAATCAACAAATGTTCGAACAACTAATATTGGCACTCTTTGTGACGTAAACGACCGAGCAGCCAATAGACTTAATCTGATTGATTGTGACGTTAAACGGCAATGTTGACAAGTTTTTGAATTTGAATTTTAAGGATGTAAAAACATTCGATCTGTCAGAAAACAATATATTGTCGATTTCACAGTGCACACAAACCTTGTTATTTTTGATATTATGAATCATTGTGGTCTATCCGACTTCTGATAAAGAGAAAGCCAATAATTTATTCTTTTTATGGAGACGCGACCTAAGATTTGAAAATGTGGCAACGCTGCAAAATTGATTGAAGCTATCAACTGTGGGATTGGTTGATTACGTCACAACTTTTTGCAATGGCGCTAGGAAGAAGCCATTTGACAAAAATGTATTGAAGACTCAGTGAATGCGATGCCTCTCTTGCGTCAATGTTAAGAATGATTATGGTGAGTACTCTCTTTTGGAAAACATTCTTCTTTGCCTCATTCATCTTTATAAGTTCTCAATTAAGACTGGAATAGAAAATCAAATAACTATCTGAATGGAAATGCAAATTTTCAATTTTAGATTTTTTCTTTTGAGTTAGCGTCTTTTTAGAATATCTATCAGATGTATTGTTGTCCAGCGTAGCTTCAGCAGGAGGAAGTAGTTGTTTTCTGTTAGACATTCACAAAAAATAACTTCATTTTTATCGTGGATTTTTTCAATTCACAGAAAAATCTTTCTATTCAATATCCAATTGAGAATGTTACCCTTTTCAAGCCATTTGAATTTTGGCGACTTTAAGTTTTAGAGGATTAAAAAAAAATTACAGTTTTCACAAGCTGTAGAATACTTTAAAAATATTCTGAAAATTTCGTGTCCTCGCCCATTGATATATTATGAAACAGTCGTGGAAAAATCGCTCTACATATATTATTTCAAATTATGCCAAATTATAATACTGTTTATCTCATCGATTATTTTCATCATGATTTTGATAAATAATCACTTCATGATTTGATCGATTTTTGGTTAGTTATAGGTAGTCATGATTTCGAAAATAGTTTTTTTCCAAAAGTATCGAGAAAAGTGTGGATTACACTTATTTGGCATTAATGAGTCGACTCAATTATTTTCAGGAAAGTAAATATTTCTGAATCTTCGAAACGGAGCATATAGAAAACACAGAACACAGAGCGATAAGTATTCGAGACGATCCCTCTCTGATTTTCTAACGAGATAAGAATCGTAGTAACTTTCTCCATTGGAAATTGAAATAGAACATGATCTGAAATTTTTATCAAGTACTTATTGTGATATATACATATATATATATATATATATATATATATATATATATATATATATATATATTGGGGTTTTTGTATTCTTGAGAAATACTAAAATTGTTTACAAGACGTTTCGCCCCTGGCCAGAGGTTTTTTCAATTGTTTCTTATTAGTTTTCCAATAGCCTTGTCAATGTTTCTTGGAAGCATTCTGTTTTGTTGATGGGTTGTTTCGAATGAGTTGTGGTGCATTTTTATAAGTTTTCCTTGGATTTGATGGTTGTTTTCGTGATCGCAGAAAAAGACGTATACAAATTCTTTTTGTGGGTTGGATGATATCGTGTTGAATGGCTCCACCTCAATTATAAGTTCGGAATACCACCAGAACTCATTCTTTTTCCTGTTTCTTAAATATGAATAATCAATACCCGCACAAAGATTGTAACAAAAAGACTTGTTTCCTCAACTTTGACATGAATGATCAATTCCAGTGATAAAACTAGTACAAACAACTTCCCAAATACATATTCAGTATTAGTCTAGGAGCTGGTTACGTAAATTGAAAATGATAGGGTACAAGAGAAATTTTTACAAAGAAACCTCCCTTACCAGCTGACAAGTGTAGCTGAGGGCAGAAGTCAGTCCTGGGGCTGAAAGCGGGGGCGGGCGGTCAAATATTATGCCAGAGCGTCGCCCAGCGCTCAGATAACTCCAAACACATTTTTAATTCATCAAGGCCTAGTAGCCCAGTTGGATGAACGCTCGCTTCCAAAGTGCAAGGATCTGGGTTCGATCCCGAAGTGACATTGAAGGAATCACGCCAATTCATACTTCTTTTTTTTCTCAAACGAAAGACCCATGAAAATAGTTAAACTTCTGATTGAAAGCAAATTTCCAGACAATTTCGTTTGGGACATTAGTTTGAAATACGAAATGGGCGGCTAATAGCCAAATTCGAACACATAGCGAAAAATAGTTCCATCTTCACCAACATTCTCAGCTCACCCGTTTTCGGATAGAGAACGCCAATGTGAATTTCATTCATAGAGGGACTTCCATTCTCAATGGAATAGGAATAAAATTTTGATAACGTCTTGAGTAGATATAGAACATGAAAGTTTTGGATTCGGAGATTATTCATAATCGTATCGTGGAGAGTAATTTGGGAAAGGATAAGTAAAAATCAACAACCAGTGACGGGGTCCAGAGGTTCAATGTGTATAATATAACGAAGCTTTTCCTAACTGATAGTAGACACACGAGAAATAATTTTTCCAAACTTCCTTTTGAGGGTAGTGCACCTCTTTGCCAGTCAATTCACTAAATATTTCGAAAATTGTATTTTTTTGTAAAACGCTGATATTTTAACAAGCTTTTACCCACCTTGCCTTGTTTGTTTCTTTGTGATCAATATTCCTTTCTCTTTTCTTGCCATGTTTTTTGGGTAACCTTCCACAGTCTGGAAATGGAAATATAATCAGGAAAATCTATACAAGTGTAGAAAGGGCAAACCAATTAGTTCACCCCGATAAGTTACTGCGTCCACCAAATTATATTTCCTATAGAAAAATGATTCGATTTGTCGGTAACTTCTCGTTCCCTGAATATGCCAAAAAAAAGGAAAAATTCAAAAGATACTCCTCTATATAGTTTTTGATTGACGTTGCGTGGACTATATCTGCCCCCATTGTCAAAATCTTCTAAATCTCCTTTAATTGTTTTAATAATTTGGATTTTTTCTTGAAGAGTCTTTTTCGCTTTTTAAACTGACGGATGTCAATTGAGATCTGCCAAAAAAGTTTGAGAGTAACGTATTGCTCATTTGATATATGGGGTCGTTCAGATCAGGGTATTAGCATTCTACCATATCTCACTTCCTCTCTGAGTAGAGGTAACTATGTATGATCCATTTCAACAGAATTTGTTGAAAAGCAGTTGTTATTGGAAAGAAGAATACCGGCCATTTCTTTCAATTTTTTCCTTTCTTGATGTGGTTCTTTCATCAAGATTTTTGTCCTATTCTATTCAATCGTATGATCGCCATTGGATGTGAGGATATGTTCTGCAATTTTTCATCCGGTTTTTTGTCGATTTCTGATGTAAGTCTGATGTTCACTTTGGCGCACTTCCAATGGTCTTGACGTTTCACCTATATAACTATCACCACACGAACAAGGTATGTTGTAAACATAGTTTTTGGTACTTCTTTCTGCGTATTTTGGTTTTGTTTGTGTTAGTATAGATCTCAGTGTGTTTGTTGTTCTGAATGATGTTCTCACATCATACCTATGTCCAATTCGTTTGATTTTTTCAGATAATCCGGCGACATGAGGTATTATGTTGGTAATGAGATGTGTAGGTGGAGGGAGTACTCCTGTTGGTTGTGTTAATTGGTTGTTTAATGGATTTTTGTTTTCAATGTCAGTGATTGTTTTTTCCACAAACTGATCCGGATAGGCATTTTTGGTTAATTTTTCCTGTAGTTCTGGTTGGAATTGCAAACTGTTTGGGCTCGATTATAGAGACATTTAACTATGCTTTTTTTTACACTGGCATGATGGTTACCTGTACTCAGAGAGAAAGTGAGATATGGTAGAATGCTAATAAACTGATCTGAACAACATTCCATGTATCAAACTTTTTTGGCAGATCTCAATTGACATACGTCAGTTAGAAAAGCGAAAAAGACTCTGCAAGAAAAAATCCAAATTATTAAACCAATTGAAGGAGATTTTGAAGATTTTGAGAACGGGGGCGGATATAGTCCCCGAAACGTCAACCAAAAACTATATAGAAAAGTATTTTTTGAATTTTCACTATTTTTTTATGACATATTCAGGGAACGAAAAGTTACTGACAAATGATTCATTTTTCTATAGGAAATATAATTTGGTGAACTCAGTAACTTATAGGGGTGAATTAATTCAGTTTGCATTTTCCACACTTGTATAGATTTTCCTGATTATATTTTCATTTCCAGGCTGTGGAAGGTTACCCAAAAAACATGCCAAGAAACGTTGTTCCTCCACAAAAAACCACATTCATTCAATATTTATTTCTCTATTATAAGAAAACCAACGGTGGACGAGTTTCGTGATTATGGGGCGCTTCTATTTAGAATTGGTATGTGGGTGTTCTTTCGTTCTTTGTCAAAATTCATAGATTCAAGATGGCGAACGAGTTTTGCGATTTTGAAAGGGGAATCATTAACAATAAGTGAAGAAAAATTATGTCTAAGACGAGTTTTTATACAAATGCTCTTAAAAGGAAAAACATATTTCTTTAATTGTTTGACCTAGGTTATTATATAAATAACAAATTCATAAGTTTGTCTCGAATACAAAATAGTTATTTTTGTGCCTTGATATTTAGGGTTTTCAGGGGAATTGGTTTTGTGATTTGAAGTCCGGATTTTTGGGGTCGGAGACTATGATTTTGTTGTCAAAATGTAGAAAATTTACAATGGCAGGTCCAATAAACTTTCTCAAAAAGACAAATATGTTCTGCATTGAAAATTACTCTCTGTACAATGATTGTAGCCATTGAACACTCATAACACAATAATGAACTGTAACAATTCGCTTCCAAAGTATGGGAACGAAATATGGTTTCTTGGGGAGTTTTGAAGGCGCGTAGTATACAGTATTTTCTGGAACGAATATCTTTTACACGGCTTGCAGTAGGTGTTGACTGATAGAAATCGTCACTTAAGCAAAAAGCGTTACGCCCCTCCATGCGACTTTCACTCTCTGTCTCTTTCTATTATATACGAGTCTGTTTGACAAGCATCTAGCCCTTGCTCATACGATTCCGAAGGTGAACGAAACCATCCGAACTGCTGTTCGGCTTGCAGAAAATTTTATATGATACATGAGCAGTGGGATATCTATGCGAATACCAGTCGGATATTATAGTTGAGTGGTAATACGTGAAAGATATTTTTGTTTCTTTCATATTTCTATATAACGTGTGTTTATATGACTTTATCCTTTTTTGGGCATAATTACTTTTTTTGTATGCCGAAGTTGGATTCATGGTTTACATTGAATATGTGGCACGTCAATTTGTTGTTGTTTTCTGTTAGACATTCACAAAAAGTAACTTCATTTTAATCGGTGAATTTTTCAATTCACAGAAAAATCTTTCTATCAATATTCAATTGAGAATGTTTTCTTTTTCATAACGAATAGTATTATCAGGAATAAAATACCTTTTACTATGGCGGAGAAGTTTGGAAATAGTATATTATGCAACGATCATGTAATGATAGCTATTAATACATGAGCACGAGGTAAGTTACACACTAGCCGAAGGCGAATGTCGTAAACCGTGTGCAAGGGTAATAATAGCCAAGATAATTCTTCACTGCTCGACATACCTAGGTACTTTTGACGTATCGTGATTGAACGTCGATAAAAATTAAATGTCAAACAAGTATGTAGAAACATACCACTTGATTATCCCCAAGTACGTGTTTCTATAAATCGAAAATTCGTTTCTTCATGCAGAGTACGTGTTTTTATTGCCCAAAATCTGTTTCGAAATGGGAAATCCGCGTTAAAATGGACAATATTAATAAATGGGTAGCGGATGTTTAATTCGCGTATTATAATGTGGAAGTAGAAAAATGGATATATAGTATAGGTATAGTATTGCATGTATAATGACAATTCAATGTGACGGAATAGAAAACGTCAAGTTTCAAAGAAAAAAAATATAGAGAAAAAAAACACAAGATGGGGGATACATGAGATTGATAGCAACATATTCAGCTACCTCAATATTAATTCATAATTCATTATGTCATATCTAATTTTCAATAAATCAAATATTAAATGAAACTTTTGGATTCGATTCCTTACTTTACATTGAAAATAACAAAATAAAAATATACAGATTACAGATAGAGAGAGAGAGAGAGAGAGAAAAAAGTCGCATGGAGGGAGCATAACGCTTTTTCCTTACGCGATGATAAATCTTCATATCGAATTACATTCGCAGTTGGAGAAAAAGCCTAAGGAAGTTCGTTCCTGACGTGGGTCCCCCGACCGCAAACGATTTTTTTTTCTTCAGATATGTGACGAAGGTAAATAGTTTTATAATGTTGATTATATACCTCGAAATGAATTCAGCTAATCGAATGCATTTATTTTACCAATAAAATCCCAATATCAGCGAATATACACCATGTTGCTAGTATATCCGCGAATATACACGCTACTTGCTATAAAACAAGTTGGCATTTACCAAACATATCAAAATGATTCAGTGTCAGATGACGTCCAAGTCACTATGAAATTAAAAAATGATGTCTGGCCGTTTCGGAAACACTTCCTGAGAAGAAATTCGAAAAAACGTAGGAAAACATAGTTTTTTCTAGTGTAGGTATGTTTGTAATAGATACCTCGATATATAATCTGGTCATATACCACTTAAGATAGATATTTTGGGAAGAGTATACTTTGATATTTTTCCGCCAATATTGTTGCAGAAATACCACTCGACCAAATTTCTTCTGAAGAAATTTTGTTTCGTGAATTTCTACAGTAATATTGACACAATAATGTCGAAGTATACTCACTTGTGATATAACTATTGAAAATCACACGCGATGTATTAGAATAAATCATTGATTTCCAATTTAACGAAGAAAAATTCGGCGAACAACATAAAGGACGTAAAAAATATAATAAATGATTTTTTTACGTCTTTCCATCTTTGATTCTACAGCATCCTCTATCTGCGGAGGGTCGTAACATGTTTCATCCCTTAGAGGACGTTGTCTGATTATTTTGTCCAGTACACAATTCATTTAAAATAAATCTAGCATGGAAATCATTTTTTCTCTCTACAAAATTTCGTCTCATTCTCAACGAATATTGAGGAAGAGAAATATTCAAGTCCTTCAGAATGAACCATAAAAATGCCTCATATATTGAAAAATGCTTTCCTGTGAAGTTTTGCTAAATTTTTTTTATTTTTTTTTCATTCTTTCCCAAAAATTATGAGCTGCAACTTCCAACTCTGAAATATTCTGTTGTAAGAATTCACCAGTGAATTATGCCATCCAAAGATTTTTCATTGATTTAATAGAAATCGATTCATTTCCAACGACTTATTTTCGAATAATGTTATTTCGGAGTAGCTATTTCACGAATAATTTTTTTCTGAATGAATTCCAAACCTAATGATATTCGATACTTCAAGACAGCTATTACATGGAGTGCGTAACTTTATCGGCAACAGTGCCAAAGAGTAGAACTATAATCTTTGACAGTGTCCGCCGGCAAGTGCTTCGGTTATTGTCTCGTAGTAGAAATTAGTTTCGACTATAAAAACTCATTTGCAAGGTTGGAGGCTTTGATAAATATTTACTATAATGCATGGTGGCTCCTCTACCGGATTAGTTTTAGAAGCCATATTGAACGCCACCTCAAGTTTGAAGTTTGACTACGCTACGTTGTTCACTATTTGTTTGGCAGCCATCAATAGTAAACGCTCTCAATGAATTTGTGGAAATAAAAGAAATTTATGTTATGATACAATACTTTCATTTGAAAAGCCTTTCCTCAACCAATATCAAAGCGGAGCTAGATTCCACTCCAGGGGAGTCTGCTCCTTCGTTTACAATAGTAAACTATTGGGTGACATAGTTGAAACGAGGGCGGACATCGCAGTGGTCACAAAATGGAATTGGATGACGGTCGACTGAAAGTGAGCGAGCTAGCAGACATGGTAGGCATAAAAAAAAGTGCTGTTCATCGCATACCAAGAAAAAATTCAGAAAAGATGGGTGCCGCGATTATTCATAAAAGAACGAAAACCGCTTGTGAGTATGTTCATATCGAGTGTTTGGCGAAGTTTCACAGCAACGAAGCCAAGTTTTTGCGTCGATTCATAACCATGGATGAAACATGGGTCCATCACATCACAACTGAGACAAACGATAAGTCAAAATGAATTACTGAAAGGCGAGAATCAGCTCCAGAAAGGCGAGGACAGTTCCATCAGCAGGTAAGAAAGATAGTGACCTAAGTTTATCATTCAGTCGCAGATGATTCCACATCTGATTTTATGAACATCCATATGTCAAGTTGTGTTCCTTGAAGACAATGCACCAGTTCACACATCCGTAATGGCCAAAATCAATGAGTTAAAGGTCGGATTGCTGCCTCACGCACTTTATTCGCCAGATTTATCCCCCTTTGATCATTCTCTGTTTCCAAACTTGAAACTCGGTGGTGAAAGATTTGCCAACAACGGAGAGGTGGAGTCTACAATTGGTGGCTATTTCGAGGTGCTCGACCATTCTGACTAAGAACAAGGTATCGAAACCATTGAACGTCGCTGGAAAAAGGATATCGAGCTGAAAGGAGGCTATATAGAGAAATATTTGTTTCTCAATTTTTTTGTGTTACCTTTGTCGGGTCGGATACTTCTGGGACTACCTTGACTCACACTTCCATTGTGAAGAAATCCAATGATATATTCGTATTTTATGATACATTTTCAGGAAAAAAAATCGAAAATGAATACTGAATAGAAATGTATTTGGCTTCACATTTATTTGTGGACAATTCAATTGAATGCAGAGTTACTCACTTTTTTTCAATTATCAGATATTGAATATGATAAATTACAAAGACTATTCTCCTCGTTATTTTTGAACCAATCAAATGGGCCGAAATTTCAAACAGGGAACCAATTAGATCAGTTTTATAGTGATGAAATGTCTTCTCGCAGTTTCATACTGATAAAACAACAGGAAACTCGAGATTGTTTTGCGATAAAACCTCACTGAATCCTGTCTAAATTGTATGTCAACGCATTCAATTCTTATATAGGGAAAGAGGAAATGCAAAATTGATTCAATAAGGGATTTCGAACTCACTACATACAGTGATTTGATATTTGAATTCAAATATACCTTTTTCAGCATGTTGAAAGCCCCTCAAGTTTTCGAATGAGGCAATTAATGATTGAATTTCTTTATTTTCAGAATATCAGAAAGAGTTACCGTGGAAAAGTGGTTAGCATGTCAATCTATCACGCGGGAGGCTTGGGTTTGATTCCAGATCAAGGAACTTCTTTGTTGGTTTCAGATATAGATATATATGATCTGATAGTGAAAAATGTATATATATATATATAGATATATATATATATATATAAATATATATATATATATTTATATATATATATATATATATATATATATATTCTAGGTTTTTGAGTGAGTTCAACAGCAGTGAATGATTATTGTGAATGAATGAATCTGTAAAACGGAGCATTCAGAAACGGTAATCGATTTTAGAACGAGAAGAATTGCTGTAACTTTCCCCTTTCCTCGTTTATATTTCTTATACAACATGGAATCTGGTGATTTTATCCACTTTCAAATGTGATCCGGGAAATATTCCCATCAAATATCATTCGTGCTAGAGAATTTTATTGAAAAATTTTGTTAATTTTCCCTCAAGCAATTTGCCTCTGGGAAATTTAATTTGTGCAATTTGCGGCCTTATTATCATAGGTTAAACTACACAAGCTTGGCTTCAGCAGTTCAATCAGATAATAAGACCACAAATCGCACTCAGTAGAATTTCCAGGTAAAATTTCCAGCTAAAAAATCCCTCAAATATCATCATGACATCTATGGAACACTCACGCTCATGTCATCATTTTGACTCTTGGTAGGAGCATAAAAGCGACATTCAATATTAAAATCATACACGGTGTGTCTCATTTCTCAGAGAAACACGCTTATATATTCCGTAGTTATTGAATGAGAATTCAAAAATGAGATGAGTCAAATAATTCACTGACGTCTATCTGAGTGTTATATAATGCATGCCTGCGGCGCTTTCAACTAAAAATAATACTAGAAGGCGAAATGAGCTTAATAATTCATACAGATTCATCAAATGGAAAAACTGAAGTATATCCCGTAATAACTCGAGTAGAATCCTGAACCTCAAAAGACTTTCAGCGAGTCCAGAGATTGTTTTATGGATATATGCACGTCAACCTGAGTAATATATATTATACCTCAAGGGCGGATGAATTACAGATATTCATCATCAGAATTCGTTAAGATTAATCTATATATCCCTTGATGCCAGTGTAATGCAACTGACGATTTCAATGAAATACAATACTAGGAGGTAAGGAGTGCTAAAAGTTTTTCAAGGAATAAGTGTAATGGTGAATTATTCAATGTCCTGATCATGGATTTTCTGCCTATCCCACCTCCTGATTTTATTTTTCGTAAAAATCGTCAGTTTTGGTGTTTCCATGAAAAGTAAGACAGATATTAATCTCAGGGTTGAAAGAGTCCCAACAGTATTGGTGATGAATTGAATGTCATGTTCGCGAATATGGAAAACAAACTGTTTATGTCACCTTATATTATTTTTCATAAAATCGGCAGTTCTATCGTCCCTGGCGTACAGTGTACATTAGTCAAGTTGACGTCAGTGAATCAATCCATTCCTGAATTCTCTAACAATCTTGGTGATTTTAGGATTCTTCTCTAATAATTACGGAAGGTACCTGGATATGTTCATGGCGAGTGGGACAAATTCTGTAATATAATAATAAAAAAGTATATTTGAAATGAATTTGATATGCTGATCACGAATCTGGATGAATTTGCAGCTCATGTTGCCTTCTTAGTCTATTTTCCATGAAATCTATAATTCCCTCCACGGTGGCATACTGAGATACACTGCTCAAGTAGTTCTAGAATTCCAGTCCAATCATTACGGAAGATATGAGAATGTTTCCATGAGAAGTGTATTTTTATATAAAACTCTTTTCTACTTGTGCATTGCATATTTGTAATATATATATATATATATATATATATATATATATATATATATATATATATAAAAAATCTACGAAACTATCTTGAGGATGCAATCAAAATAACTGGGCTGGATTAAATAATACTCCTTGTTATATGGTCGGGCTTTCGGAAACGCTTATTTCCTTTTTCAAGTCAACTAAAAATATATAAAAAAAGAACAAGTTTGAGTCACATAGTACTGCACAAAACAGGTTATCAATACTTACTAACTTGAGGATGTTATTACCAAGTTAAAACGTACATAGCCAGGAACGAAAAAGATTGAGCATATTTTTAAACTACATTGATTGAAAAAGAAATATATTATAAATTAGAAAAAAAATTTGTCATTGAAATGTCAAATCTAATCTGCACATGATTACTTTCGATATCTGACATCCATCAATATGCAAAGTGGGGAGGGATCTTCCTAACTGAATGTATTGCCAACTTAATAGCGGCGGGAAATTTAAATTTAAAAAAAATCATGCTACATTTGAAAAAAAGATAAATAAAATGGAAATTGATTAGATTTGGAAAATGAATGTCCCAACAGTCATTTGGGGTCGAGAAAGGTGATGTCGTTCCAATTTAATAATATAGTTGTACACAATGCTAAGATTATTTAAATCCGTTTTTTTATTCATGTTGTTAGAATAATAATTATTAATATGGAACATTTCTTTCAAAATTATTTTATGATAGTTGTTTTCAGTGCAGATAATTTTAACATTTCCATAGTCCATAATGTGTTTGTTTTTGATCACATGATCAGCAAAATAACATATTCCTATTACAATTGCTTTTGTGAGACGTAATGCGTCCAAACAAATTTCTCGAGGTCTGTCCAATAAATGATGTGTTGCAAGACTGACAAGATATACTGTAGACAATAAATATTGTTTAGAGTTTGTTTTCAGTTTTGTTTTGGTGTTTGTGAAAATTCTATGGTTGGTTGATATGATACTTTGAGCAATTTTAAGGTTGTCATTTTTGAAAATGTTGATGAGCTTGGGATTAAGTTATCAATATATTGTGAAGAGCGGAAGAAAAACCGAGGAGTGTTATCAAGGGGGTTCACCACATTGTTGTCTTGACTAATATTATTAGAGATGTTTGAGTTCACGTTATAAGAGTGATCATTTGATTTTGGTTACTGTTTTCAATGTTCGAAGTTAACTCAAACATCTCTAATAATATTAATCAAGACAACAATGTAATGAACCCCCTTGATAACACTCCTCGGTTTTTTTTGCTCTCCACCATGTATAGAGAACTTAACTCCTAAACTCATCAACTATTCCAAAAATGACAACCTTAAAATTGCTCAACGTATCATATCAACCAACCATAGAATTTTCACAAACACCAAAACAAAACTGAAAAACTTAGAACAATCAAATATTGTCTACAGTATACCTAATCAGTCTTGCAACAAATCATATATTGGACAGACCTCGAAGAATTTGTCTGGATGCATTACGTCTCAAAAAAGCGGTTGTAATAGGAATAAGTTATCCTGTGGTTTTGCTGAGCATGTGATCAAAAACAAACACATTATGGACTATGAAAATGCTGAAATTATCTGCAATGAAAACAACTATGACAAATGAATTTTCAAAGAAATGTACCATATCAATAATGATTCTAAAAACATGAATAAAAACACGGATTTAAATAATCTCAGCATTATGTACAACTACATTATTGATTGATTTGTTTGAAAATATGAACATGATGTTCATAAAATCAGATGTGGAATCATCTGCGACTGAAAGATAAACTTTAGTCACTATCTTCATCGTTCAAGATAACCTCTTGTGGGGTATTCATGTTGAAAAGGAAAACATTCTCAATTGAATATTGAATAAAAATATTTTTCTGTGGATTGAAAAATCCACGATGAAAATGAAGTTATTTTCTGTGAATGTCTAACAGAAAACAACTACTTTCCCGGCTGAAGCCACGCTGGACATTGAACTACATCTGATAGATATTCTGAAAGGACCCTAACTATTCTTCAACCCAGCCCAGTTATTTTGACTGCATCCTTAATATAGTTTCGTAGATTTGTTTCTTCAACTATTCAGTCAAGACTACCCTTCTATATCATGAATCAATATATATATATATATAGTAAATATATATATATATATATATATATATATATATATATATATATATATATATATATATATATATATGTACATATATATTCTCCTGAGATCCAACGTCCATTTCTATGGACACCTATTTATTTTTGTATTAAAAAATGAATTAACTTTCGTTTGCTGTAAAAGCCAGTGGTCCAACGCAGTGGACATATATGTGCTGCCATATATGCATTTATCAAGCGAGATCAGTTGGCGTAATATATTTGTGTAAACAAGTAAAGTGATGTGATCATGAGTGCCTTCGGAAAGCAAACGATTGAGTGTAAGTTTTTATTAATCCATTTGAAATTTGAAATAGAAAAATTGAGACTAGTATTAGGAAGGTCTAATCTCAATCTTATTCAATTAAATTCATGTTGATTTGAAGTCAAATTCTCTTCCTGGAGACAAAATATTTTCGTGTCCATTGTGATGGACATGAAATCTGAATTACAACAATATTATGATAACCTGAAAATTAATTCTTTGTTTTGTTTAGAAATTTTTGACAAGAAAGAGTACTTGCGGTTTGACGGAGACCATGAAAAATTATTGACTCGTCTGGAGTTATCTGATATTGAGGGCTGTGATGACGTAGATGACGACTCCAAAAACGAAAATGGTAACGCAGATGGAATTCGCGAAGAAAATGTTGAAGAGCAATCTGAGATCAATGCTGAGAACTTTAATGAAGAGGACATTGAAGAGGATTTGTAAATTCAGTCAAACTTTGAATCAGATGAATCTGATCTAGAAGTGAACATTCCGTTAAGCACACTGAAAGATCAATGGGGTCGGAAAAAACTGACATGTACCTAATCCATCCTAGATTTAAATTTTTCTATTCGATTTGTCTTGTAGATTCCAGCCTCGCATTCTTGAAACACCGGTGCCAGAAGATAGTAGTTTTGAGCGGAAAGACTAAAAATTACTAGATCACTTCAAGATGTATTTTGACAATTCCGATGTAGAAAACATCGCGCTTGCACTAATTTGAAATATCGCATAGAACATGATAAGGCTATGAATCTGTCATTAGAAGAAATGAAAAAATTTCTCGGAATTTCCATTCTGATGTCGTGTCTGAAATTCCCACAGATTGAAATATATTGGGCTAGCCTCACCCGAGTGTCAAAAATCTCCAAGAGTATGACCCGCAAAAGATTTCTCAGTATTAGAAGTCATCTGACAGTGATGTATTGGAGGAAATACAAAAAAAGATGAACTTTGGAAGATCAAACCGCTTGCTGATAAAATAAGAAACTCCTGTTTGTCTTCAGAGCGACGCCACATAGTAGCTGTTGATGAGCAAATGATCCCATTTACTGGAGTGTGTGCAGTTAAGCAGTTTGTAAGAGGCAAGCCAGCCCCAGAGGGTTTTGAAAATTCTGTGTGTACCACCCCAGAGGGTTTAATTAATTTTAGATTTTGAGATTTACCAAGGAAAAGGCACATTATACTGGAGGATTGTGACGTGAATCTAGGAGTGGGGCCAGGTGCTGTAATACGATTAACAAGGTCATTAAAACCTGATCGTTTCTTTACGACAATAGCTCTTCTAGAATATTCACTAACAAAAGGTATAGTTTGCACCGGGACAATTGTGAAATCACGGATACCAGCGGCTGTGCATTTGACAGCGGAGAAAGTTATTGAAAAATTTCCCAGAGGTTTCACAGAAAAAACAGTTAGAAATGATGAAAAAGTAAATGTTATACAATGGTTTGACCAAAAACCAATATAACTAGCTTCAACAGCATTAGGACAACATCCTACCGATAACTGTGAAAGATGGTCCAGAAAATATTCCAAGTACATCTTGTCCCTCGCCCCTGCATTGTAAAATGCTACAACGATTCAATGGGTGGTATTGACCTAATAGACCGAATGATAAGCTATCATCGAATGTCTGCAAGAACGAAAAAGTGGACTGTCAACACAATTTTTCACCTGATTGATCTAGCAATAGCAAATTCCTGGATTTTATATCGTGAGGACAAGAAGAAATTGGGCGATGCGCTAAAGGATATGTTGCAATTTCATGCATTTAAGCTTGAAGGTGCAGATTCCTTTTTCACTGATAATCATACAAATGATGGAAACTCAGTCTGACCCTTACGACTCACTACAAGAAATAAGCCCAAGGGTTATACCCAGTCACCGAAGTCCACTCCAACTTCTTTACGATATAAATTACATTTGCCTCAAGTAGCCAACGTTAGGAATTCTATGAGGTGCAAGTACAAAAATTGCCAAAAAAAGACAAAATATATAAAAAAATGAATTACAATATGAAATAATACCAAATTTGCATCCACGTTTTATTCCCACAAGTGAACCAAAACCCAAAAAAAAAATTACAGATATATAATATATATGGTTCAAGAATACAGGAAGAAAAAAAATAATATATAATAATTATATATATATATATGGAGAACAGTTTTTCAACCATAAAACCCATCGAAACTAATAAATTCATCTCAATATAGGCAAATGACAGTGGACTATCTTTCCTGATTACGCTCATAAAATGAACAGATTTTAAAGAAGTTATAGAAAAAATAAATATTTTTATTTATGTTTTCCGACTAAGCCGAAGGTTTTTTCCCATATTCATAATATGGTTATGTAAAGAGGCTTATTTACTAATTCATCATCACAGAAAATGTACAATCGAGTCATTTTCACAAACAGGAGAAAGGAAATGCAGAAACAATTCAGGGAACCTAATATTGTTATTCAATTGGGATGCTCTTTCCATTAAGATTTTCGAAATACCCACTCCGGGACTCTGAAACTTTCGATAATTTGTCGAGTGTTCAGTTCGAAACAAAATCATTCCGTCGTTATTCTTACAGTTCCCAGCAGACCACGTCCGGTGACGAATACAACCAATATACACGCCGAAAGTTTCAGTATCCGCGCTTCCCTTCTTGCATGGTCTATACGAGCAAACTTGGAAAGTAACACGCCAGGTGCTGCGGGACAGCCCGCAATCTCTATCCCAACAAAGTTCCTGCACTTTCAAGTTGGCTATTCTGCACTTAAAACCCCATGAACTGCTTTTGTTTCCACTATTTCCACCGCAGCTTCTTCCGTCGGATTAACTATAGTAAACTTGAGAGATTTATTTCAACTGGCGTGTCGAAGTTGTCCGCAATATACGAGGGAGACGAAGTTATTCGAAAACTTATGAGGTAAGCGCCGAAGTTTTGAGTAAATTGGTAGCTATACGGAGGTGGAGAAACTCAACAAGGTGATCGATTGCGGTTCGAAATCCTCAAGAAAACGAGTATAGCATATACAAAAAACCTGACTACAAATATTTTTACATGCCTTTTGTGATTAATTGATGTATATTCAGGGTTCTACTCAGAAGGAAAAGAGCCCATATGACATCACCCACATGCTCGACTGACTGTTCTCACAGCCGTTTGTCTAAGAACATAAAAAAAGCTCGCAGTGCCATATATATTCTATGCTAAGAATTGGGAAAATATTTAGTTTAACATTTTGGTGAAGGATGGTTTGGTAACAGTTCTTGTGCTTGTGGTGACGAAAAACATTCGTGTGACCGTACTCAAACGGTCACACGAGATAACATTTAGATGATGGGACGAACAATTATGATTTGTCTGGGTATTGAAGGTACACCAAAACTCATTCAATGTTTTTCGTTACAGAAAGCATTAGTTGGTATTATCCTGTTCTCCGATTATGAATACTGACTACTGAAGAGAGTGCTGGTATCATAATTCGTAGAGAGATACTCTGATCTAGCCCAGTGCAAGAGACTTGAGGATGGTAGCACCAGCCATCTTTGGAAATTAAACTTGTTAAAGCTGCAAAGCTGGTCGAGTGATAGATAATAACACCAATACTGAAGAAAAAAAAAGTGAATGTATGCAAAAAGTCGTAAAGATCCAAAAATTATTGTATTTACTATGGACAATTGCGAAAAATTTAAGTTTCTATTATGGAAATATATCAGAACTGTAAATATATATAAATTAAATATATATATATATAAAATATATATATATATATATATATATATATATATATATATATATATATATATATATATATATATATATATATATATATTGTGTTTATTTGTTGAATCCTTAGTTTATTGGGTTTGGATTCTTGCTAAATAGTAAGCTTGTTTAATAGAAAGACGTCAGAGGCCAGTTTTTATTAATTTTTTTCGTAAATGTCAACAACATACATAAACATGAAATTATTCTACCTACCTAGGCAAATAAAATGGGGAAGTGAAGTGTTGTTGTTCACATGCATTATGTGAATCGGTGAATGTTTTTCAATTTTCCATTTTTATTATTCGAAATGTTGAAATACTTCATTTTGGTTTTCTGTCGTTCTCGTGAGACATCGAATGTGGTGAAGCAGCTGGAAGTTACTGATTTGACCAATGTGATGATGTCAGTTTCTGTTATTTTGGGTTGGGTTATTTATGTCTGTTCTATCATACATCTCATTTTTGCTTTTTATGGGTATCATTTCTTTGATTGTCCTTTTTTCAAGCCTTTTTCATAATTTTCTGGTATTTTCGAGGTTTGGGTAATGATTTTCATGTATTATGTGTTTATTAAGAGCCGTGGCATCTATTCGTCCGGATGGAAGATCGTGTACACCAGTGTTGTGGTGACGTCAAGGGTTGGCTCAGCCGTTGAGCCCCGCAGAGAGGTTCACTGCCCAGATAATGTTCAATATTTGAAAGAAATATGCCATTGAATAATGTATGGTTGAAAATTATTGATTAACCTGTATGTTCGAATACATCTCATATTAATAATAATACCTTTATTCAAATAGAATTCCTAATATACAAAAATGCTTGTAGTTATTATTACATAATTATTCGATTGAAAGCATGACCATTTGCTGTTAATAGAAAACAATATTTCGTTGAACAGGAATACACCATAATGAAGAAGTTTAGTTTTCATTGATATGGATGGGTAAATTATTATATTCAAATCAATCCTCTGTGAAATAAATAATTCATTTTTTTTGTACTTGGTTTCATTTATATGGAAGATTCCTCGAGTTTGATAATTGTGATCTTGACTGAATTCATTGAAGTGAATGAGTAATTAACCTTTCAATCATATTCACTTATTTCTTCATTTACAACGTGCAATAAATTATACATTCTATTGTTTTTCCAAAGAGATGGTTGTTGGTATATGAACTCGGAAATCATATCCAATCTTCTTACATCAACTTTCGTGTTCCTGTTAGAAACGATTGGTACACAGTGAAAATGCTATAAATCGAGGTAAGTGTTTTTCCTGGGATCTTCTCTTTGGAAAGCTAGTGCATTACCATTACGCTAGTAAGATCAGTTAAATATCTATGACAAAAGGAGTCACATATATATTACTGAGTATCAGCAATAATATGGATTTTCGAACATTTCCCTAATTATTCAATATCTCATTGTTGGCCCGTTTCATTTTCAACTTCTGAAAACGATCATTTTCACGGAATATATCCAATACATTGTATGTTATGAATTATCAATATGTAATTGAGGTTGTCTATGAAATGAATAATTGGAAAGTCAACTATGTTTTGTTCATTTTATAGATTATATCAATTGAAATAAAAATAAAGGTACGTTACGACATATGGGCATCATTGAGGATACACAATAGTCAGATGTACAATTGTTGGTCAATCGGTAATTGTGGAGGTTTAGTGGAATTTATGATTATTTTTATGTTCTATATGGAAATGCGGATAAAGAAAGGTTTGTTGAATATTTGAATTTCAAATTAATTGCATCAAGAATTATCAAATCACACATTGAAATTGGGCATTTGAAATAAAATATCCGAGACATAGTATTCAAGTATGAGTTGGACCACCTAGCAGTAAACGTTACTGTATGTATTGGATCAATCATAAAATAAAAATGTAAAACCGTGCCATTGTGTTTTCGGGATTCAAGTATTTAAGTGTATCATTGTGCGTTCCGAAACATGAAAAAAAGAGTAAGATTTTGAGCGTTCCGAAACATAAAGTGTTCAATCAAGTATGTGGGGCCACATTGAAAGTTTCGAATAATTCCAGAATAAAGTGTTCAAGTATGAGTTGGATCACATAAAAAATTGCCTTGTTTTGAGATATAATAATAACAATAGAAACCAAATATTTCAAGATAACACAAAGTATATGGTTACTATAATTGGCTTATATTTAGAATGAAGTAAGTATTCAAGTATAAGTTGGATGACATAACATTTCTGATTTTTGCCTTGTTTTGAGTTATAATAACAATGAAAACGGAATATTCCTAGATGACCTGATAACACAAAATATAGGATTACTACAATTGGCTTAGAAACCCCTCCACGGTAATTTGCTATAGGTGTGGACTCTGAAAAAATCTTTTCAAAGCTGGAGATTGATCGATTCAATAAAATATTCATAAACAAAATGAAATGTCTTGAAGTGAAAATTTATGATGTTTCGTGTATGAAGATATAGTGAAACAGAACCCAGAAATAATCAGTTGAGCTATTTAACTTCGGAATATATATTTTGAAACGAAAACCAAAGTTTTTATTTCGAAATCCTCAACACAAAGGTATTTTTAAATCATTTTACAAAGAAAAGGAGATAATTTGACTCTATGGTTAATGATGAATCATTTCAATACATGGTGGCTGATCTGAAATACTACGTACATGTAATAATAATCCCAAATGGTTCTCAGAGTGTTCAGGTATTCCAAAAAATTATTCAGGTTGTGCAAAATCAGTAGCAGTACCAGACTGTTCAAAACCATAACTTTTTGTGAAATTACAAGTGACAAAGTGTGTGGTGCGAATATACATATAGTGAATGAACACAAAATACCTTCAAATCCTAGAGTGAAAATATATTTTCGGCGAAATAGGTAACCAAAAAAATGGTATTAGGTTTACCGAAAATCCTGATACATGTTCCGAAAAAACAGTGTAAAAACATTCTGTGAAATTATTCATTAAAAACATTCTGTGAAATTACTAATTTCACCTAGTATGGAGTAAAGTGGTTCGAACTAAAAAAATATTTGTAAGTTCAATAAAAATAATAATAATAATAAATAACAATATATATAACAGACAATATAAGGCAACATTAACTAAAACAATCGTCACATACATTTAAGATTACTGAGATAAATTGGCAGAAAGATAATCATTGATTGAGTATGGTTCAATCTCCAGAAGTAATATAAAATTTTTTTTCTTGAATAGAGACAACGTTTCTATAGTTCTTATGTTAGCGAGTAGTTTGTTGTAGAATTTTATGCAGTTGTAGAGAGCGCTTTTTTCAGTGGATGCTGATTTATGTTGAGGATAGTTGTAGAAAGTATTCCTTGTACTGTATTTAGACTGTGGCTTTAGATACTCAAACTGAGATTTGTTTTTGAAAAGGAATAATAAACATTCTTGTATGAATATTCCATAGAAGGTTAAAATTTTATTAGTTCTGAATCTTCCCCTGCAAGAATCGCCAACTTTCAGTCTACAAAGAGTTCTCAAAGATCTTTTTTGAACTGTAAAAACTGTGTTTGAATCCCTGCTATTCCCATAGAAAATTATACCATACCGTATTACAGATTCTACAGTTGCATGATATATAGTTTTGATAGTGATATAATTCGTATAGTTTGCAATAATCTTCAGGCTGTAACATGCCGAATTCAGTTTGGTGGTGATATACGTAACGTGATGGTCCCAACACAAGACGTCGTTAATTTGCATTCCCAGAAATTTTACGTTTTCTGATATATCTGAGGTGGTTGTATTCATTTTTAATTCTGTGGGCTTTACAAATTGCGGCCTATTTGTGGTGATGAGCATAACATTTGTTTTGTTTTCTTTCAGAGTCAATTTGTTCATGTGAAACCAGCCAGATGCGAGTGTAGGTTGGTTGGTTGGTTGGTTGGTTATTTATCACTTCTGGAAAATGTTCGCCATGAACCAAAAAATTAGTATCGTCTGCATAGCATGTGAGATTATATTTTTCTGAGTTGATATTTGACATGAAATCATTTACATAAATAATAAATAGAATTGGTCCGGTTATACTTCCTTGCGGGACGCCAATGTTGAAGGTTTTCTCATCCGATTTAATGATGCAATTATTTTTAGTGATAATGACCCTTTGTTTTCTATCAAGGAGGTACGATCGGAACCAATTCAATGCAGGTCCTCTAACACCATATTTCTCAAATTTCTGCAGAAGAATATTGTGATCTATGCAATCATATGCATTAGATAAGTCGAGAAAGACACCCAGTGCTAGCTCTTTGCGTTCTAGTGCAATTATTATGTTCTGCATATTGAAGTATATCTGAAATGAACACGTGGAATGAATGAAAATGATGTTGGTGGAGAAATATAAACCTTATAGGGAATAATTATACAGACATCTTTAATTATCATATTCAATATATATTATTCATATCCGGATTTTCAGACATATATGATATTTCCATTTAAAAAAATTAGATATAAAAAGTCTCATTGTGATGACGGGACCAATAGGTAGTATTTCTATAAAATCTACCTAATTGAGGTGACGTTAAGAAAATCTATAGCATTATGATTAGTTGACAAGGATATCCCAACCTCCCTGAAAGAAGGTTTCAACTAATGGTCCTCTGAATGTTCAAATATTCTTTCAAAATCAGTGTTAGGTTGTAAGAAATTACTAGCAGTACCAGGTTGAATAAAATTACGATTTTTTGTGAAAACTATTGAGAAAAATATAAAATGGTCAAAGTGTTACATGTTAAAAATGACATGATTCGGTGACATAGTAAAATCAATAATGAACTGTTAGTAGAAAATAAGTGACGGATTCATAGAAAATGAATTTTCACACTTTTAAACTTTATTCAAAGAGTATACAGTACATTGATGTTATCAATTTTATATTTCACCACCTAAAGTCTGGAAGAAGGTACCTAAGCGCTTATGGCTTGATTTGTTCATTATATCCATCTCGTGGCGGCATAATCACACATTTTAAGGTATTTTGTCGACAACAAATAGTTTTGTGATTCATTTCGTAGAGTTTCGGAGAATTTTCAGAAAAGGCTGGTACATGTTCGTTGAAATATGATTATCATTACATCACATGCAACATTCTTTATTCATTTTCCTTTGTTAAAATTAGTATGTATTATTTTGCAAGATGGTCATAATCAACAAATTGTTTTCAATTACGAACTGCTTTAATAATTCTTTGTATTTTTTAAAATATGTGTTATTTTTTAATATCAGAGGTAGAACATTATACAGTTTAGGTCCAAAATAAAAAATGGTTCTTTGCGTATGATCCTTTTTAAACATTGGAACATATACGTGAAGATTTTGCATACTCCTGGTGTTGTTTTTAGTCATATAAAATGGGGACTTATTGGTATACATCCAGAATAGACAATTTGTGGCGTATAGGCTCCTTACATTAAGTAGATTAATTTCAACACAAAGTTTTTGTGTATCAGACAGTTTAGATTTTTTGGAAATTATTTTTATGATTGAACGCTGTTTAGTCAATTTTCGAACATGCCACGCCACCCCATATTGTGATGCAGTATCTAAGAACTGATTCAACCAGGGATTATATACGAGTAACAACGATTTCTCAGATAAGACATCTCTAAGGTTGTAAAATTTATATGCTAAGTGCCTAAGCCTAGTAACAATGTATGAAACATTAATATCCCTTCTCACATGCTGATCCAGAAACACCCCTAAATATTTAATATTCGATATTTTTTCAATTGTTGGACAATCACACATGTCACCGGTACAATTTGGAGTATGAATATTTAGTTTTTTTTCATCCGGTTGGTCAGTATTTAATATGGTGAAGGATATGAATTTAGTTTTATTCACATTAAGGTTGAGAAGATTATCGTTCAGCCACAACTTTATATTTTTTAATCCATTTTCTGCATCCTTCTAAACCTGTTGCCATGTGTTTCCTCTGTAGACTATTGCTGTGTCATCGGCATGAGATATGGGGTATTTTAAAATTGGTGATACTGCTCATACTGTTAATATATCAGGAAAAGTATTGGACCTAACACTGTACCCTGAGGCACACCTAGGCATATTTCACGTGATTCACTGTTACAGTTACCGACTTTTACAGAGTGAACTCTGTGTGTCGGGTAATTTTTCAAGATTTCTAATGCCAGACCACGAATTCCGTATGTATAAAGCTTATCGAAAAGTTTATTGTGTGGAACAGTGTCAAAATCTGTAGCAAAAATATATTTCGGTAAAATAGCAGAAAATCAATATGAACTGTTAGTATACAATGAGACGGGGTTCATAGAAAATCTCAGAAGTTATATGTACTAAAAAATATTGATATTGAGAGTTTGTTAAAAATATATCCAAGTGAAAATGCCCACATACCGAAATCTGTAGCAGAAATATAAATCGATGTCATAGTAAAATCAATAATGAACTGTTGATATAAAATAATTGACGGATTCATAGACAACAAATAGCAAAATCTATAGCAAAAATATATTTCGGTGAAATAGTAAAATCAATAATGAACTGTTAGTATGATATAAGTGACGGGATCTGTAGAAAATCTCAACAGTCATATGTACTAAAGAATATTAACATTAAGAGTTTCAAAATTCCATTCGAATTCGTTATGATTCAGTGTGCAAACATTTTGCACAATTAGGAGTAGAAATTGTTTATTGCAGATGATCTTCAAATGTATAGGACTGATTCTGAGTTAACAAAAAATATCAAATAATATTTTACACCGTCCTGAATGAATACACAAATATAAAAAATTTGTGTTGACAATGGAAAATAGTGACTGATTCATCGTAATTAATGCATCACTCGAAAGTGTCTTGAAAATGAGTTCGATTCCTTCTGAGTATTTAAGTCGTTATTATTTTATTTTTTCATTTCCTAATGCACGTGAAAGTGTCAAATAGGGAAAACGAATGATAAACTACATACAAATTGAAAAATATATAAAAAATCACCTGAAATTAGATTTAAAAATAGTTGCTTCCAATTAGAATGAAATGTTTGACACTAAAAAATGTACACTTGATGAATACTACTATCAACCATGTTATTTATGTAGGAATGTTTTTCACGAATTCTTATCTCACGTTATTAGTCGCCAAAACCTATGAAAAATAAATACATATCAATATACAGGGAATTGTGTTACAGCACTACGTGAAAACTCATTGAACCGATATAAATGATCCAATTCATCAGAATGCAACGCAATCATAATATTGGAAAAATGAAGAGACTGAAATTCATAACATTCGGAAAGAGAAATACCGTAACCCAGAAGTATCGAATATATCAATCAATTCCGAAGAAAACATTATGAATACTGAAATATAAATATTAGTGATATAACAGTCTACAAAATACAATTGTCACACACCGGATGATAATAATTATACATATCAGGAGTACATAAAACACAAAATAATATTATATTTCAATCTAACTGACTATAAGACCTATGCTCCTTGCGTTAGTATAGTTAACGAACTCACTGGAAGACCTACCTCAAACACACACCCATAATGGAGAGAGGAAAAAATAAAGTAAATTGAAGTGAAATGTTTGAGAAAGAAGTGCTGAAGCTGTTGATGAAACCATTTATTGATATTCAGACAAAAAATAACATATCCTCTTCAATTAATTTTCTGAATAGGATAACTCGAAAGTGGCTCTTATCATTATGTATATTATTAACTAGTAACAATATTTTTCCGATGGAATGATACAATTTCTATTATATTAAATTTATATATTTTCTATTGAAGTTTCGATTATTTCATTCTTTCAGTTCCTCCTATGATGTTTCAGAAAATGTATTTTCAACATTTGTGAGTGTGTTTCTAAATGGATCATTATAATATGAAATCATGAGGTACATAATCATCAGACTCCAGCCAATAATAATGAGATTTTTGAGCCACACCATGAAAATTAGTAAATACTTCTTTCTCGTGTTGAATTGATATGAAAGTGGGAAAACTGATAAAACTATTTGAATGAAAATTTCTTCAATGGTTTGATTTTATACCCTTTCAGATACAAAAAAAAATTAAAGTCTCTTTCTATATAAATAATATAACTTGGAATCATTCGGTACATAATCATCAGACTTCAACAAATAATAATAATGATACTCTCAAACCACATTAAAATCATTTACTTTTCCATTATAGTTTATACCAGTAAACAATACTTTTTCATGTAAAATTGATATGTAAGTAGAAAAATATCATCGCGAAAAATGTATGGAACTGATTGAAAAAAAAATCAATTGATCTTTCAGAATAAGATAGTTCGAAAGTGACACTTATAATGTACATTACTAGTGATGATGTATTTTTGATGAAAGAGTTCTATTTTCCTTATATCAAATTTAAATTTTTTCATTTGGAGGTTTGACTTTTCCCCCTTTCACTTGCAAGAAAAAATTTGGAAATCACTATATGGATGAATGTGACTTGAAATTATTCGGTACATAATCATCAGACTCCAACAAATAATAATAATAATGAAAAAAACCACACCATGAAAATTATTAATTATTCCATTATAGTTGATACCAGTAAAGAAGAATACTCTTTCATGTTCAATCAATATGCAAGCGGAAAACTGATTAAACTGTTTGATTGAAAATTCACAATATTTATATATGGAATGAATAGTAAGAATAAGAAAGATGAATGAAAAAATTTAAATAGCTTTCAAGATCGAGCAGTCGAAAAATGTTACTGATTCTGGTGTAATCCAAGGAATCAGTAAGATAATTCTCAATGGATTCTGTCTCTATGGGAATAGTTGATACCTGTTTTTAAAAAAACCCAATCATTATTCTATATTCCGACTTTTGATCTGTTCGGTTTCGTGTTCTAGGCGGTTTCTGTTACTCCTTTTCGTTTCAAAGTCTCTATTTGTGGAAATTATCAATAATTATGTATATAATTTATTGGGTATCTCTATTTAAATGTGCATTGAAAAAATAAAATCCAGGGTCTTTGATTTTATTTTATTGTTATTCAAGAAAATGAAGGAAACTTCATATCGATCAATAATTATTATCAAATATATTTCAACCATAACTCTCCATCAAGTGTCACCACCTCAGTTCGTCCTTTCAAATAATCTCATTTCAATGTTGATGGAATGTTGGTGTAACACGTATCCTCAGAATTAGTTGGATCCTGTTGTTTGAAGTTAACTCAAATTTTTACAGATTGATTTCTGATAAAAACATGTTTCAGTTTGCATATCATTTGTTTTTTTTACATCACATGAACTAAATTAATCATAATGCCAATTTCCAACACATTAAGATATTTCCTACCCTATGAAGTGCTGATTCATCGAATTAACAATATTTTTTTCACAAAATAAACATTTCTATTCCTTCCACTGTAAATTGTGTAACAGTACCAGGACCACGTTTAGATATGTCATGCGTTAAAGATGATTTCTTGTATTTACTTTCGATTATGATGAAAGTTAACAAAATTATTCAAACAATTATAGTTTGAATGATTTGAATATATATGTTTTACCGAGAAAAGTCTCCTAGGTGATGAAATAACGGAAGATTTAGTCCTAAGAGAAATATTCAATAGCAAAACACACCTGATTTTATTTGGCACACATATTTTTATACTCAAAATTCATCTACAACATATACTGAACTGCAACAGTTGAAATGTTCTCACTTGTGGATGAAAACTTTTTTCAGGTGAAAGTTCGAGCGGAAGGCAAAATAGATTGATTTTCGAGAAAAAACAAATAATTCAAAAATGCGTATCACAAATTATGAATTGAAGGTAGTTGACAAAAAAAAAATCTATCATGAAATTATTAACCGGTAGTAATTACATCAATTAACTTCATCATTAATTTTTAGCTTCATATATTGCCGTCTTTTCACACTTTGTGATATGTCCATAGTTTTATTAGTGGCAGTGACCACTACTATTTTTCCCAAATCTATGGAATACACAATTATATTTCTCAATACTTTTTACATAGTCAAGGACCCAGTGCTGATACTCGTCAGAATACCCGATTTAATCGTGAAAAACTGAATACCACAGATTATGATGATGGAGAAATCAATGTTTATCTCCTCTGAGGAGATTCCTAGCGTGAAGTATTCAATACCATGATAGTGATATAAATGAAGTATAGCTGAATTTTGTGTTTTAGGTACTTTTCCTTCCAATTTTTTGGTGGGCTTCATATGTTGACATGTCACTATAACCTTTTCAAATATGCATTCAATATTTTTATACAGTTCACAGTATTACAGAATTTAAAATAAAATACTTCCGAGATAATTATATTTCTCCTTTTGATTGTTTTCAATGTCTCAATCTGGATATGTGTATATTGACATATATGGATTTTCATGTTTGGCTTTCAGTTTACACACACTTTTTCAATTTGACAATTTTTTTGGTAGACCATGAGTAACCCCAAATAAAGTAGAATTTTGTATTTTATGTACTCTCGATATGTATTATTATCATCATCTTGTGTGTGGAAATTCTATTTTGTGGACTGTTATAACACTAATATTTATATATTGACATGTATGGATTTTCCTTATTCGGCTTCCAGATTACACACTTCTTCAATAGTTGGAATTTTCTTATAATTTTTTTTTGTAGTCATAAAGACCACGTTACCTTTTTCTATCATGGAAACATGTCCTGTTCCCCTTTAACTATGACATCACAAAAATTACTTTTATTTCACTATACCTTTTTGAATAACCATATTGGTATTCATAAAGTTTCCTCCGAGATTAATTAATTTAGTTATTATATTTTTGAATTTCAACATTGTTATTACAGAATTGAAAATAGGTACTACTGGGTAATGGTATTTTTTTTACTGTTTTCAATGTCTCACTCTTGATATGAATATGTTGACAAATATGGATTTCCATGTTTGGCTTTAGTTTACACACTTTTTCAATAGTTTGTAATTAGACAATTTCTCTGGAACACCATGAATACCACAAATATAACATAATTTTGTGTTTTATGTACTCTTGATATGTATATGTTTCATCATCTGGTGTGTCACAATTCTATTTTGTGGACTGTTATAACACTAATATTTATATATTGACATGTATGGATTTTCCATATTTGGCTTTCAGATCAGACACTTTTTCAATAGTGTTGAATTTTCTTATTTTTTTCATCATAGAGTCATTATCATTATTATTTCAGTATTCATAAAGTTTTTTTCAGAATTGATTTATATAATCGATACTTTTGGGTGATGGTATTTCTCCTCTCAAATGTTTTCCAATGTCTAGGTGTTTTGAATTTCAGTTCCTACATTCTTATAATATTACGGTTGCGTTGCGTTTCAATAAGTTGGATCATTTATATCGGTTCAATGAGATTTCACGTAGTGCTCTAAGACAATTTTCTGTATATTGATATGTATTTATTTTTCATAGGTTTTGGTGTCTATTAACGTGAGATATGAATTCCTGAAAAACGTTCCTACATAAATAACATGGTTGATAGTAGTATTCATCAAGTGTACATTTTTTACTATCAAACATAACATTCTAATTGGAAGGAACTATTTTAAAATCTAATTTTGGGTGTATTTTTATATATTTTTTAATTTGTTCGTAGTTTCTTATTCGTTTCCATATTTGACACTTCCATGAGTATTGGAAAATGAAAAACAATAGGATAATCATGACGACTTTAATACTCGGAGGGAATTCAAACGAATTTTCAAGGCACTTTCGAGCGATACATTAATTACGGATGAATCCATCACTATTTTTCATTGTCAACACTATATTTTTATATTTGTGTATACATTCAGGACGGTGTTTAATATTATTTGATATCATTTATTAACTGAAGATCATCTGCAATAAATAATTTCCACTCCTAATTCTACAAAATTTTCACACTGAATCACTTTGAATGGAATTTTGAAACTGTTAATGTTAATATTTTTCAGTACATATGACTTTTGAGATTTTCTAGAACCCCGTCAATCATTTCATACTAACAGTTTAATATTGATTTTACTATTTCACCAAAATATATTTTTGCTAGAGATTTTGCTATTCATTTCCCATGAATCCGTCACTTATTTTATATTAACAGTTCCTTATTGATTTTACTATGTTACTGGAATATATTTTTGCTATAGATTTCGATATTTGGGCATTCTCACTCGGATATATTTTCAAGAAACTCCTAATTTAATATTTTTCAGTACATATGACTTCTGAGATTTTCTTTGAACCCCGTCACTCATTGTATACTAACAGTTCATTATTGATTTTACTAATTCACCGAATTATATTTTTACTACAGATTTTGGTATTTTTTTACTAACAGTTCATTATTGATTTCACTATGTCACCGAAACATGTCATTTTTAACATGTACCAACATTTTTACCATTTTATATTTTTCATAAGAGTGTTCACAAATAATCGTAATTTCAATCAACCTGGTAAAACTAGTAATTTTGTACAGCTCAACACTGATTTCAATGGAATACTTAAACATCCAGGAGACCATTAGTTGAAACCTCATTTTAGGGAGACTGGGATATACTTGTCAACTAATCATAATGCTCTAGATTTCTTTAACGTCCCCTCAATTAGGTAGATTTCGAAAGAAATACTACCTATTGGTCCCGTTATCACAACAAGACTTTTGATATATAATTTTTTTTAATGGAAATATCATATATGTTTGAAAATCCGGATATGAATAATATTCATTGAATATGGTAATTAAAGTTGTCTGTATAATTATTTCCTATATGGTTCATAGTTCTCATTTCAACGGAACCTCTCTGCGGGGTTCAACGGCTGAGCCAACCCTCGACGTCACGACAACACTGGTGTACCTGATCTTCCGTCCGGACGACTAGATGCCTGAAGTGTCGGGATTCCCACTGCCGTGCAGGATTTGGTCAGGTATTTGTGTCCTTTCATTCTATTACCAAAGAGTTGTAATGTTATTCTGATGTATTCACTGTCGCAATCTTTGCATGGAATGCTATATATTATGTTGAACTCATTTTTGAGGTTTAACTTTTTAGCGGGGTGTAGATTTGTTTGAGGATATTATGTGATTTATAATAGACTTGGAAATTATATTTGGTTAGGATATTTTTGATGATTTCAGATAAGCCTTGAATGTAGGGTAGATAAGTGCTCTACTCGATAGATGATTGGTTGTAATGTTTATGGGTTCTTTTTTCAATTATGTTATTCAGGAATTTAAGAGGGTAGTTATTGATGAATAGTGTTTTTCTCACTTTTTTTAAACATTATTTTTACGTTTGGGGTTGTTAGTAATACTATTTTGTCAGTGATGCCGGCTACTACGTTTTTTTTGTGTGTGAGGGGATAATATGATATGTTGTTTAGATATCTTCCGGACCATGTGCTTCTGGTATACTTTTGTATGAGAATGTATTTTTTTTCTATGACGAGTGTGATTTCTAGAAAGTTTAGTCTGTTATTAGATTCTTTTTCGTGTGTGAATTGTAATTTTGTGTGGAATGAATGGAAAACATTGGTGATTTCATTTGGTTTTGTAGATGGAATGGCCATAATGCAGTCATCTACATATCTTCCATAGAATGGTATTCTGAAATTTAATTTTGGAATGGCATCTTAGTAGATATAGCTATACGGATTCTGGGACACTTTTTAACTTTTATAAAAAAAAGTACCTAGAATCTGGGAAAATTTCCTCTGAACCCGTTGGAAACTTCCATAAGAGCCTGTGTGTTAGAGAGATATGGATATAGTGATTTTCCCCAATTTTTTCCTAGATCTAGGGCCTATATCACCCTAGATTTTCCCTAGATCTACTGTATTTTAAGGGTAAACCTGATGGATTCCCACCTTTCAAATGACTTTTTACCTCAATTCACATAGAGAATTGGAATTTTTTCCCTGATCTAGGGACTTTTCTTGTAGGTTGAGCTGACTGAATATGAAATTGAACGTTTTGAAAACTCAAATTATACATTTTATATGGATTTTTCGCTAGATCTACTGAATTTTTAGGTTTGATCTGATGGATTTCTCATGGGATATGTGATTTTTCCCTAGTTTCAGGGGTTTTTCCACGTATTTCACATAGTTTATCTCTAGATCCTCATGGATTTCTTATAGTGTATTGAAGTTTTTCCCCAGATTTGAGGATTTTTTTCATCGATTGAGTCATGTTGATTTAAGAATATAAGATTTTTGTATGAGGTTGGTGAAGTCTATCATGTGAGTATAGATGAAGGTTCTTCGACTACGGTTGTTTTCGGTGTGATGTATATTGTAGATCTTAGTGAGTTTAGTTTTTTCATTAACCTAACCTTACCAAACTCTGCTAACATTGCTATTATATAAGTATCAACTTCTTCTGGTAAGCATTCGGATGACATTATTCTTCTTCAAATTAACCCAACCTAACCAAACTCTGATAACAAGATAATTTCTAATATGAATAGTGTAGTAACTTTTTTTGAAAGTGGAATATATTTTATATCAACCCAACCTAACCAAAATCTGCTAACACAATAATTTATTATATAAATATATAGGGTGAGTTTCTCTGCAAGCATCGAGAAACGTCTGAACGTGTATAGAACTTCAGAACGTCCATACTTGCACATGAAAAAACGTCCGAACGTACGTTGAAAAAGTCTAAACGTTTGTGGAAAACGTCTACACGTGTGTCTGAAACGTTAAAACGTCTGTACTTGCTCGAAAAAAAACCGTCTGAATGTCTGTGGAAAACGTTAAAACGTCCAACGTGCTTCAAAACGTTGGGAAGGTGTTGGTGTGCATGCATTATTTTGTTATTGAACCACTCTCATACACCTCCATACTTAAACAATATACTTTGTGTAAGGTGAAAAAAAATTACATTTTTAGTATACATATTTTTGAAAAATTACAATAAATAATGTTATAATACTAAATACATTATATATAATGATAAATTCCGGGAATATGAGGTGTTATTGAATTCTGCTCCTCCACTACTGAAATCCTTCATGAAATCAGTCGATGTCCATCAACGACTGATTCTGAATGGAGTAATGTCCCCAAGGTAACGTCAGGTGTGATCCTGGGCACAGCATCTCTCATCATCCTCAGAACTAAGAGCTACTTTCTCCTGCCCCTTGGAAAACTCCTGATGTTTTTCACTCCTAATCAGTCTTTGATGGACATATTTTTCAGTAGAATTTTCCAAGCAGGACTCAAAGTCATCAAAGGTGATCACATCATTTACCACGGCTTTTTTCACACCCTTAGCTATTTTTGTAGTTTCCCAAATTTGTTATGATTTGAATAATTTCATCTTCTCCATGTCCTTCTTTCTCCAAATTGAGTTGTAGTTTTTCAATTTTGTCTTAGGATGTGAAAATATTCGTTGCATATAATTTCGATCTGAGCCCAATGAAATCGATCATGAGATTGCCGTTATTTCCGTCCTTCATTTTCCCTAGAAATTTTTTTGTTGACCAAAAGGTATGTTATGCCTATTGTTCTCAGGATAATCGCTGGTATCCAAACATGTAACGCCGATCCTCACGAATTATTTTGTAAACATCGAGAACCTAAATATCGTATATTAGCGAATCGGTATCGGTGTAAAATACCAAACAATTCTCTTCAAATCAAATCAAATCTTTTTTGCATGTTTTTATAATGAAAATCATACATTTTTGTTTTATATACTTGAGCCTACGTATATAGGTTTGTTGAAATATATTTTGCTATTATTGAACTCTATTGCCGTAAGATTTTCGTTGAATATGGTAACTGACTTGAACTCTGGTTTGGTGATATATGATTTAGCCCCATAACGACTTCCACATTTTGTAATAAGTTTCACAATGCTATATTTCCGAATATTTTCAACCGTTTTGCCATAAACCGCATTGTTCATTACTTTAAATAGATTTTTCTCGAAGTAATTTTCTGCATTTTTACGTAAATTTGTGTTTAAATCGAAATAAGGTTTCAACCAAGTCAATTGATTGAATTGAAGAAGTCTATGGATTTGAGTATTTATGAGTCTGTTTTTCAGAACCTGTTTGAGATTAAGTGATGAACAACGTGTTTTTGCCCCGGAAAAAGATAACCATAGTTTGGTGGGTTCAAATGGAAACAATGATGATTTTCCTGTTTTTGGATTATATACTCAGGACAAAACGGTATATCCTTGGGTTGATTGTGAAGATATTGAGGATATCCCAAATCGACTCCAAAAATATACCCAATGTTGGAGTCAACCAATTCGAAACCTCCATAAGCAAGTGCTTCACTCATAACGCATCTGAACTGATTATTTATATCGAAATACATGAGATATTTCTTAGTTTTGGCTTGGACATATCGATTACTTGCTTTTGCCTTCCTTTTTGAACAAACTTGACTGAGACCACCTCTTATACTACTTTTCATCATGAAAATGTCAACATCGGTTGAGAGTTCAAGTTTCTGTTTGGTATAGTACAACTCACATTGCCATGTATACCCTGAGAGTGTATATGGATGGGCTGGATCGAGTCCATGAGTTTTATGACTAGTATTGCATAATTGTTCAAAAACTTCGGCAAGCAGTGAAATGTCCGTTTCCATGTACAAGTCCACGTACTCACCCAACGTTAGGCAGTTGAATTCATTCCACACTTTTTGGGCACTTTCATATTGTTTTCGTGGACATGGTTTATCATTCAGTTTATTAGAGAAATGTTCAATTGAGGGGATACTTTTTTCACTGGATTTATCAAAGGAATCAAAATCATCGTACGGCATAACACCTTTTTTCGTGAGCAAATATTTTTTTTCATTGGAGACATCTGGAAATTTTGCACCCAAATTGAGGAATTCTGATAGGTAGGATGATAATTTTCCTAGAGAGGAATTTGGAAAACGGAAAGAATCGATAAATCTTCGTAGGAAGTTTGAACCACCAATACGTTTAGTAAACGAAATGTATTTTTCTTTGGTAATTGGTAATAAATCAATTTTTCCTTTTATTTCGGTTGCTATTTTTTCAATTGAGAAATGGCTGACGTATCCTGACAAATTGTGAAATACCATAGGGATCATTTTGCTATCATTCAGGATCTGCAGGATTCATGAGCAGCACCACGATAATTTGAAGAAATATTATTATCATAATTATTGGTTGGAAAAAGATGAAAATCATCTCTAATTTTTTATCACCCAGAGAAAACGACTTCTCACAGATTTGACAGTGATTTGTTGTTGGAATGCAGCTTCTTGTTCAACTGTCATTTTTAAATCATAGTCGCAATTATGAATGGTTTCTATTCCTTCCGTAAAATCATGAAGTTGGTTTGCGAACCATTCCATAGAGTTCTTTCCTCTATAAAAACGACAACGGGGTCATCATGTGTGCATTCCAAAAGAAATCCAATAGCAGCCGGTTTATGCAATTGATATTTTGCTCCATCTTGAATTCTATTTAGTATACTCTCGATATCAGTATAAACAATGAAGGAACTTTTTCTTTGTATTTATAATCTTGAAATTTCAGGATAGATTTCTCATCAGTTGCCAATTTAATTTTACAATTAATAATTTTTATACACATTCCAGTGGGATTTTCCAATTTTTCCTCAGATCCGATATAATGGAGGCATCTATCACAAATGAATTTTTTTGCTTTATCTCCACTGGGCTATTGGTAGAGGAGCGTGGATGTATCCATAATATGACAATAATGATAATGAATCGGTTCGTCATCTGAATATTGGTTTTCAATAAAGAGTAAGTTCACATGTTTGTCACGTTTTTGTGATGTCAAGAAGGCAGGAAGGAGGGATATAAATTTACCTGACTTTGTCAATGTATAAACGTTGACCAAAATGTTATTTTGTTCTTCAAAATTTGAAATTTGATGGATGGTCAAGGGAAACTCTATCTCTTCGAGCTTCAAAACTTCCAAATAATGTGGATATGATGATATTCTACTCGAATTAAATTCTTTTGATATTGGATACAGGGATGGAACAATTGACCAAGCGAAGCAGGCTACGTCATTGTTCATTACGTTGACACAGGCTTTCTTCAGTTTTATTTCGGTCGGAAGTTCAATATATGATGATCCAATTTGAGGTGACAATTTATTAATGTTCACATCCAAGTTGACAATTTTCTGTTATGCCCACCCGCTTTCTTTCCCGCAGAATTCTCCCAATTCGATAGTTATTGGTTCCATTACTTTCTCATCAAACCAGAAATCTGAGTCAGTATCATGAAATATTGGAGAATTGGTAGTTGTGAAATATTTATTTCGTTTAATTTTTTTTGCCTTTGCCAAACAAATTGGCCACAATACACCATATTTACCTTGGTTGAATTGGATTCTTCAATACGTTTGAATTCTACGTTTGAATAGTGATTTACAATCGGAACTGAATTTTTAGTGTTTTTATGGATAAGATAGTTCCAGTTCGGATACAAGAACCGAACGCTGATTCCGAATTGTTCCAGTTTACCCAATGTTTGGCTGTTTCCTTCGAATCTTTGAGTCCCGCTCCTTTTTTCTGTTTATATGTGATAGGGTTCCAGAGGGTCTCCACGTTCCTTAGGGTTGACAATATTTGTTGTTTTTTCCCCCAAAGTCGCAGCTTCCTTGAGAGGTCTGTTGATCCTTCGATAACCATTAGTTCATTCACGGAGCTCATTCATTGCTGCTTTTCTGTCATATTTGATTGTTATCAACTCCACGATTGAGTCGATGAATGTCAGCACATCAGCGGAAATTCGTAATTTTCTCAAACACCTTTAACAAGAATGTGGTAAAATGTCAATGCATTTTTTTTCCAAAAAGTTGGTGGAACTCTGCTATTCCCAAGAAAAACTAATTCTGAGTTTGCTGGCGAAGCACTGAAAAACACATCTGATCTCTTAGAAGACTCGATGAAGAATGACAAAATGAGACAGTGCAAAGACTCAACTTTTTCTGAGAACCAATTGGTCAGACGGAAGACTGAATGACAGAAGCGTCAGTTTTGAAAAAATGGCAAAGTTCATCGATTCATAAAAAAAATCTACACTCTTTGACATTAAAATGAGAAAATTGACCGGTGCAAGAAAAAACCGGAAGACCGGACGCTATCAGTTTCCAAAAAAAATCACTCACCTTTGAAATACTGGAGAAACTCTCTAAAAAACTCGGATATCGAAAAGTAGCAGAGCTGCTCTAGAGATGGACATTTTGTCTGTCTGGCAACTGGATCAGAAATGAACCAACAGCAAACATGACCTATACTTAATAACTTTTTCTGAGCACGAATCGGTAGGGCGTAAGACAGAGCGACAACAACGCCACCTGATGAATCCATACTTTGAACTCATTACGCTAACGCTGTAAATACTTCGACGCGAGAATAATGAATATCTCATATATCAGCTGATTTCAACTCAGGCTTAAACATGATAGGCGAAGATTCCCAGATGTTCGATTGCATTATAACCTATATATATATTTCATATTTCATTTGTTTCATACCTTTGGATCATTGTGTTCTACGATTTCAATCAAATTCGTTTGGTTTCATGTGGGAAACGATAATTTCAGTGATTTCCATGGATTGAATGGATGTTTCAAGTTCCAGAGGGTTGTGTTCATTTTCAGTGTTGATTGGAATTAATAATAATTAAAAGTATATTTCGAATGAAAATTTGAATCGAATTCGTTTGGGAAGGATTTTCTGTGAATCTTCGTTCGAAATTATTTTAATTGGATTTGATTTTTTAGTTTTCTTGATAATTTTAGGAAAAAATGTTATATTTGTCTTCTTATTGTCTGTATCTGACTTGTCCGATAGCACTACAGCTCTATGGATCGAATGAAAATTGAGAATTGAAACTGAAAACAACGGATGAAGTTGTTATTTTCTCATAATCACAACAAAAATTGAAATCATTTTGAAATGTCTTATGCTATGATGAAATTCCACTGAAAGTAGCAGCGATAGAAAATGCAAAGGCAAATGTTGTTATTATTCTCTTCATTTATTTTTTTCGATATTGTTTCTTGTTTATGAAATAGTGAAACGGAATGGTGTGATATAGCTCAGTATGTCATATTTATATTAACGAATAAACAGGGTGTCCCTGGAGTTCATCTTTCCCTTTCGGGTATGTATAGAGGGGGTCAAAATATCACCAGTACTTCATATAACTTTTGTTCCTGAAAGCCTTCGTTAGCAAGTTACGGGCCCTCATAGTTACAAAATGAAAAATGTTTTTTTTTAACAACTTTCAAAGTGAATATTCAAAATCATCTAAATTTTGGTGATTGACTAAACAAATGAATTCCTTCGATGAGCTTTCATGCAGGAGTCAGTTGTTTTGCTACTAAGTCAGGAACGGACTACCCCCGATGGTCCACACCCCAAAACTTTGAAATGACAGATAATTTTTCAATAGTTTTCAACAAAATAAGGTTACGTAGACAATTTTCTGAATAAAAGTACTCCTGTGGAAAGTCGATCGGAGCAACGAATGCAGTTTTACTCGACGACATCAAATCCGATCGTCCACCATTATTTGAAATGAAAAATTTTCACAGTAGAAATACTAATGCTAACGTTGATTCAACAACATTCATAACAAGGATAATACAGAATATGCCGGAATGAAGTCGTAAACAAAAAGTACAGTACCTAGTTGAAAGTTTCATTCACAAAGTAGATATTTTTTAAATGAAATATCAAGTTATGTAGATTCGTGGTGCTTTTGAACTAACAATCTACTCCACTATGAAATATCGAATTCAGTCCATATTTTGTATGTACGTGCGGAATAAGCACGTTTCGTGTTGTGTTATCTGAATCTCATGAAACTCAACAGTTGGATGTTGCAAATTCGTATTCACAGCTTAAATGTTGAGGAGTTTCACTCTGATAAGTATAATTTCATGGGAGAAAATCTTTAACCCGAAGATAAATTCAGCTGAAAAAACGCACATCGGAAGATATGACTAATAAAAAGCAAACGAATAAACTACAAAAACGGCTTCACATGCATAGGTGAAAAATATCCGGTGAATAAATATATGTTTCATTTCTTCCACAGATGTTGACAAAAACACATTGTAGAAAAAAATAAAATTAGTGTGGATGAAAAATGGATAACTGGAATGCGATTTTGTTTTGTTGAGTGGTGCGTCGTCATTGTATTGTCAATATTCTAATAGGACAGTTTGAAGTGTTTTGATATGGCCGAACAGTTAACATTCAACGAATGCATTGTATGGACGAGCATTTGGTAATGCTGCAGAAGCCCGTCGTCTGTATGCCGAGCATTTTCCCAATCGAATGTTACCGGCAAGAGGAACGTTCGAGTGTGTCGCTCGCAGCTTGAGGTAGACAGGTATGTTTGATGGATATTCAATTGGAGCCTGTTGTTTTATTTTGATATTATTGTAGGCTCAGTTTGGCCACAACGAGGTGGTGAGGGCACTCCTAGGGCTATGCGTACCGTTGTATTCGAGGAAAATATTTTGGAAGCTGTCGCTGATGATCCTTCAATGAGCATCAGAAACCTATCAGAACAGTTCCATACATCCAAGTCCACTATTCATCGAATAATTGGGGAACAACTGCTCCACCCATATCACATCCAGAAGGTATATGCCATGACAACTGAGAATATGCCAATTGATTCCTGGATGAGCAAAGAGAGGATGTGACTTTTATTACTCGAGTTTTATTCACTAATGAAACAGGTTTCAGTAGAGATGGAGTAATCAACTCTCATAATCTCCACATATGGGCCGAAGAAAATCCCCATGGGATATTGCAAACCAAAAACCAACGAAAATTAAACGTGGATATTTGGGCTGGTATCATAGGAAACCATCTTATAGGACCATTCGTTCTACATGACCGATTGAATGGAGAACGTTATTTGGAGTTCATTCAGAACGATTTGAATGGACTTTTGGAACATGTTCCATTGCAAACCCGAAGAGATATGTGGTTTATGCATGATGGCGCTCCTCCTCATTTTAGTTTGATTGTGCGGGACCATCTGAACCATATTTTCCCCAATAGATGGATTGGTAGAGGTGGGCCATATTCATGGCCACCGCGGTCTCCGGATTCAAATCCATTGGATTTCTTTCTGTGGGGGCATCTGGAAAGCCTCGTTTACGCTACACCTATTCACATCAGAGATGCCTCGTTGAATATAATTACATTACATTGGGAAGCCATACGAAACGACCCTGGCATGCTATTTCAAGTGCAGAGAGGGTGTTTGCGCCGACTAAGAAAAAGTCTTGAGAGAGACGGGGGTCATATCGAGCGGTCTTTGTAGCGGATTTTGCATTTCTGTTTGCTCTTGAGGCTTGCGATTGATTATTTACACCATGCGTTTTGTAAGGTAAATGTGTTTGCATGATAAAAATTCGTATGAACATTGTACCTATCATTTTTTTTTTCATTACAAATCAATCTTTTCGAATATGGTAGACATCTCAGGTTGGATGTCGTCGAACGTGTTTCCACACGAGTACTTTTTTTCAGGAAATTGTCCAGGTAACCTTGTTTCTTCAAAACATATTGACAAATCCCATTCATTTCAAAGTTTTGGGGTGTAGACCATCGGGGGTTCCTGACTTTGTAGCAAAACAACTGACTCCTGCATGAAAAGGTCAGCGAAGGAATTTATTTGTTTAGTCAAACACCAAAATTTAAATGATTTTGAATATTCACTTTGAAAGTTATCAAGAAAAACATTTTTCATTTTGTACTTTGAGGGCCCGTAACTTAGTAACGAAGGCTTTCAAGAACAAAAGTTATATGAAGTACTGGTGATATGTTGACCCCATCTATACATTCCCGGAAGGAAAAGAGGAAGTCCAGGGACACCCTGTATATTTCCTAAAACTTGAGCCGTTATAGTTGAATATGTTTTTTTCTAGATATCGAAATCAATCATTACGTTCATCGTTTACACAATTTTTTCAAACAAGCACAATTATAGAAAATTTTAACTCCAACTCGTACCTGCATGAGATTGAAACACATCGCTATCAGCGCCATCCCCAACATAAGATAGATGGAACAGAAAACGAAACTCAATTCCAATACGTCTTTCGATATATCTGTTCCTCTTCCGTATATTTTATCACCCGGTACCAAGTCACCAAATCCTATGGTACTCAGTGATATAAGCAGAAGTAAGAAGCATCCTTGAATGACCAGTGTTCCTCCCATTTACAGAAGAGTAGTGCCCCACCACAAATATACCTGTTAAAATTATTTTTCGATATTAATTCTCCTAACAACTCAGTCAAACTTCATTAACTCAAAGAATACGTGAACTGAAATACAATCATTTTGAAATGTCCAGTTCATAAACAAATAATTCAAAGATTTTTAGCAAATGTATCTACCCACGTCCATTTTGGAGTTATTTTTTATGAAGTGATATAGATACCCCACAAGAGGAAATCTTGAACGATGGAAATAGTGACTGAAGTTTATCTTTCAGTCGCAGATGATTCCACATCATTTTATGAACATTTTGTTCATTTTCAAAAAAATCAATGTATCTATTTCAGTAGGACTTGCAACTCTGGGACATTTGGTTCTAAATTATATGTTTGAGGTTTTTCCACAGCAGTTGGAAAATATACCTTAAATGAAGAGGGTGGAATCACATAATAACGACCGGAATACGAATTTTATGATGATATACAGTTGAATTTCCCGAATGGACTCAAATAGAACGAAAAGATAGAATGAAATTAAAAATCATTGGGATAATATTCATCAGCAGTTGATATTTATTCACGTTCTGAAAATACGATTATTCAGTCAATTGAAAGATATCGAGAAAAAAACAGATTGGGCAATAATTTTTGCAAAAAAACGTTGATAAATTCAAAAGAATTTAAAGTTATTTTATGGATTTCAAAGTATAGATCATGCCGGCCCAGTCATTCTAACTGATATTCAGTTTACGATGATGATGATTTTTGAAAATAAATTTCTGAATCCCGAACATCGAAATGATTTCATATGTGATGAAATTCAAATGTAGATTCTGCGGTACCAAAATAATGATGACAATATTCCAATTGAATATCGAATTTGCGGGAGAGTTTATACCCAAAGCTTAAAAGTACTGTTGGGCGTTCGCCAGCAATCTAAAACAACTTTGAGTTTCTGAAGTTGACCGTAAAGTATTCAAATTTCATATATTTGTCTAGACTCGTTATCGTAAAATCAATTTTTCTCATGAATAATGATTTTAACACAATAATTTGGACAAACTACCATATTACGAATTTTATACAATCTGCTGATTGCCATATACCAGAATGAGTGGAAATTCAACTGAATTGAACAAAAATTCGAAGCTTTTGGTACCACCGATTGACCCCTTAGGCAAAAATAAAAAAGCAACAAATGCAGTGGCAGTCTGAACGACTGTCCCATGACATATAGAAATCAATTGTGTTTGCTCACTAATAGATTTGAATTTGTGAAATTTGAAAATAATGTGAGAATGGTTTGGGAATTTTTCAATCAAAATAAAAGCAATGAGCAATAAGAGAACATTTGAAATCTCTTCGTGACTTCCATCTTGCATTTTGTGTCGCAAATTGAATCGAGAATCAATGGAGATTCTTTGGATGTGAAAATAAAAAAGCAACAAATGCAGTGGCAGTCTGAACGACTGTTCCATGATATATAGAAATCAATTGTGTTTGCTTACTAATAGATTTGAATTTGTGAAATTTGAAAATAATGTGAGAATGGTTTGGGAATTTTTTAATCGAAATAAAAGCAATGAGCAATAACAGGAACATTTGAAATCTCTTCGTGACTTCCTACTCTTGCATTTTGTGTCGCAAATTGAATTCGAGAATCAATGGAGATTCTTTCGGATTTGAGAATCTAAAAAGCAATTTTCTCACGAAAAAAATATTCAAGTACCTACAAGCTCCTAAAAAAGAAGTGTGTTATCAAAAAATTATCACTTTCATAACTGAATGAATGGACCATTTATAATTTCCACATCCAATTTCTTTTCTCAATTCTCAAATTTCCTTTTCCACACAAAATGAAGAAATAGAAAGCCCAACATATTTCAATTCCAATATAGTATATATCAGAATGGCGAGCGGAACGTATTTCTAGTTCGAGTTGAGATAATTATTGATAAACGTTATTTTGTCCATACCTACTTTTTTTTTCTGAAGTTGTGCGTCCACAAAAATGTCTATTTCCCACCTCCAAAACGAGGTATCTTCAAACCTAGAATGTGCGAATGAAGACTTTCAATTGTTTTCTTTTTGTATGATTGTAATCATCTGCGACTTGATGATTAACCTCAGGCACCCTCTTCTACCGTTATTATTATAGGTTATTATTACTGAAGATATCGGAAAAAGAAAAAAACATCACGACTTTGTAACACAAATAGAAATTTAAAATATGAAAAAAATTATTGAAGTGTTGCAAGAAAATCCAAATTTCAGTTGAACAAACGTAAGTATGTGTTTCTGAATGACCAAACATTGGAGCAGGCTGATAGAAAACAGTTCAACTAACTATTCAGCGGTACCCAAACATGATTATTTTGAATCCGGAAAGATTGTGTTTGGCCGCGTCTTGAAATTTGAAAATGTTGTTATTCAAAGAAGAATCCACAAAATTCATTTCTGATATTCAATATAAATCAAAAGAGGTGATTTTTATTGCGGAAATTCAAATAATTATACTCTCAATATGTAAATTGCCAATTCAACCGTTTTCAATACCCTGTGCAAATACTTGATATGGATCAGACTGGATATCGTTAGGTACTCACCCAACCATCATACTCAGACAAATAGTGACAGGTACGGTTACATTTTGTATATCATCACTGCCTTCGGATAACGATGAGAGCTCGTTACTCAATGTAGAATCCCTATGGCTAAGTTGTGGTATTGGAATGACCTGTAAAAATTAAATAGACATTATATCATTTTGAGAGCTCTCATAGCGATAAATTGAATATGGCTCGTGGTGAAAGGCATGAATATAATAGAAGATATTTAGAAAATTGGGTATCCAGATGGGATACCTGTTTTGCCACCACAGACACTTTGGCCTGATAGTGTGCTAGATATCTACCCACATCCTGCAATATATACAGGCGATTTCAACAGCCACCACACCAATTGGAAATACCGAGTCACTGACGAGAACGGTGAGCGCCTCGCGCACTGGGCGGACTCACACGACCTTCACCTAATCTTCGATGCCAAGGATCGAAATACGTTCAGGTCAGCTACGTGGAACACCGAAACCAACCCGGATATCTGCTTCGTCTCAGAAAATGCCCGAAAACAGCCGGTCCCAATTTCGAGGAAAGTCCTGGACGACTTCCCACACAGCCAGCACCGTCCAGTGGTCCTCGAGGTTGGAATCAAGATCCCGATAATTCACCCCGTATCCAGGCCAAGGTGGAACCTTGGGAAGGCCCAGTGGGATAAATTTGCTTCCCAGCTGGATAAAGTCGTCAGATGGATTCCCCCAGTGAGCAGTAATTATAACAGATTCGCAAAAGCCATAATAACAACGGCGAAAAAGTATATACATCGAGGCTTCCGCCGGGAATACGTGCCAGGATGGAATGCTGAGACGGAGCAACTTTACCAGGAATTTCAGAACAGTGGAGACTCCGAGATAGCTGATGAGCTCCTCAACCGCCTGGACACAGAACGCCTTCAAAAAATGGAAAGAAACGACAGGCAACATGGACTTCAAGAGATCCAGTCGGAAGGCCTGGTGCCTCTTGAAGAAGCTAGGTAGCTCTAACCCATCCACCCTCGAACCACCGGAAGTATCAGCTGACCAAATCGCTGCACTATTACTCTCAAAGACCCCGAGCATAAGACAACAAAACACACATATTGAGAAACAATTAACACTTCGCCGCTGGAGCCCCAAGTGTACTTCAACAATAACTTACTACGCTACAATCCCCACCCAAAATATCTAGGGATAACAATGGACCGAACTATTTCATACAAAAAACACCTAGAGAACACCGCCGCTAAGATAAACACCAGAAATAATATAATCCACAAACTCTGCGGTACTACTTGGGGCGCGAAAGCATCCACCATCAAAACTTCAGCCCCTAGCCTTGTTTACTCCGTAGCCGAATATTGTGCCCCCGTCTGGCTAAACAGCTGCCATGTGAAGTCTATCGACACCAAACTCGACGATACAATGAGAACGATCAGATGTCTGAAAAGCACACCCTTGTCCTGGCTCCCGGTTCTGAGCAATATTGCACCTCCCACCATCCGCAGACAAGAGGGCTCAGTTAGGGAATATAATAAAATTATATCAAACCCCCTACTCCCAGTGCACAGTGACCTTCCCGATGCCGGCTTGCAGAGACTGAAATCTAGAAACCCACCCCTATCACTAGCAGAACAACTTGTGGGAGATAATTTCAACTTGACCGATAAATGGAAAGAAAACTGGGAAGCCTCTAAGCCGGCCCAAGCAGTTCATGTAACCGATCCTACAGTGTCCCTACCAGGAATGGAGCTGCCTCGCCTTGAGTGGAAAACACTCAACAGGATAAGAACGTCCCACGGCATCTGCCGTGACTCGTTCTATAAATGGGGACTCACTGATACCCCGACTTGTGACTGCGGAGAACCTCGCCAGACTGTTCACCACATTACAACTGAGTGCCCCCTCACAGCATATGGAGGAGAGGAGAGCGACTTCTTTGAGGCCACCGACTCTGTGCTGGACTGGATTAATGGCCTTGATTTCAAAATTTAATTTTTAATTGTGCTGCACATAGAATTTTATTAAGGTGTCTGTACTATTGTATCCTCTGTCATATCATGTGAATTTGTATTTGTGACATTTCTCTCAAGAACTAAATCCATGTAAGCCATACGCTAAATAAATAACCTGTTTTGCTGAAAAATTATCTGGTGGAACCGTAATGAATTCCTTTTCAGATGATTCTTCATGAATACGAAGACTTGTAATGTTTCATAAAGGCATATTTATCTGAATAATGTATTTTTCAATTTATCTTTTGATATTTCAGCTTTCGATTGAACGCCTCAATTATCACACATACTGAGGCTCATTAGGGTTGGGATAAGAAGGACAATAGAATTACGTGAAAACAAGGAATCATTATGATCGATGCATATCTCACAATCCATTCATTCAGTCTTCTGTATTCTCAATTCAATCGTGAATAATCTCTGATCAGGAACTGGTTCGTAATCAGTAAAATCAAGTATCGATATGAGAAAAAATCTTCTTGCCAGAGTGACAATCATTTCTGTTTTTGTGAATAATCAGTCTATCGAAATTCTACTCGCATATTCAGAAATGATACGGATACCAAGGGGGGGGTCATTCCATGCCACTTACTATGCTTCGATCGGGTTGGAAGATGTCACTGGGTCTGCAACAGCTTTTGAATTTAACTTTCATCAGCTGCGAAAAGTGACATAGAGACTTGTACGGAAAAGCTTCTGGGCACTGCTGTTGTCCGATAGAGAGTCCTTCAACCCTTGCTTACCCCCAACCTCAATCACTTCTTGAAGGAACGAACCAAGTTGAAACCCTTCTGATCATTGTCGACTACTTCTTGTAGAACGAGGTCACAATCCTGAATAGGATGTTACGTAGTCTGGTGAAACAGATGTGAAATAACATCAGAGTTACAAAATGAACTTCGACGGAAAAAGCATTGCATTTAGTTTTGAAATGATTCAAGTGGATCTAGGAAACATAATTAATTCAACCAATTCTGTCTCCTTATGGGCTTTTTGCGGACGATTTTTCTCTAGATTCCAAGAAAATTCGAATTCTAGGTAAAAGAGTCACCAAACACCGCTTTCTATGCCACTTGTGATGTAACAAAAAGTATTATTTCCTCTCAGAAAAACATCAATGAACAAACGGTGACCATCAAACCCAAAAATGAACGAACATCAGCGAAAACAATAATGAATTTGGGAAAAAATATCAAAATCAATGAACTGCATATGGGAATTAACAAATGAAGAACGGAAACGTGTCAGTAAATTGTGAACGTAAAGAAGATATACAAAAACTTCAACAAGAAGTTCAGGATAAGCTATATAATTGATAGTCAGTACAATGAAGTATTGAAAAAAAATAAAGAATCCAAGAATCGAAATTCCAAATTTGAAATCAGGTGATACCAAAACAACAAAAAAGGAAATAGAAAAATGACAAATGATCAGAACACTATTCTAACCAAAGATGATTGTTTCTGTAAATTCATAAAATATTGCCAATATTTAAATTTGTTATACTGTCTTTGCTAAGTGAATGAAATCTACTGCAAAAATAATGTCTAAATAATAAATCATTCATTGGATGGCAGAATCTCAAAGTTTACCAAAACAATACCCTAACATAATGCACAAAGTGTTTCAAATTCGAACATACCCATAAGGATTGCAAAAATCAAATCGTATGTCCAACTTGTTCTGGCCCACACGGGGAACATTTTTGTAAAAATATTGAAGTACCAAGATGCAATTATTTTTTTTTCATTATCAAAGATGAGACAAATTCTTTATTGAAAACAATTCAAATTATAATAGAGCTAATCTAAGTTGGTGTCCTCTTGCTCATAGAAGAGGACGAATGCTTCTTCACTTATAATGGATTGTGATGATATCGGTAATATTCTGGAGTCATTGTACTCGTGCCATATGCCTGCGTAAGGGTGCTAACAGTAAGCCGTGTAGTGTCCGCTATAAGTTGTTCCACTATGGTTGGATACAGCATACAAGTTGTATTGACATGGAGCTACATTATCTGCTGCATAATTACTCATATCCAATCCTTTGAGAGGAAAGTCAATGTTGACATTTAATCTTCCCATAAATCTCCCCAAAGGCGAAAATCGTTTCAAGTGAATTACTAATATTTTGGGGAATTTATATATACATAATGACTTTGTACATTTTATTCTTTCCTTACATTTACAACAAGTTGGTTTCTCTTCGCCATCTGAAATTTCTTCTCTAATAAACAAGTCTAAACATTGTGACAGATTCGGCTGGCCAGGTATCTGTGGAATATCAAGTGAAAGGTCCCAGAAAGGGTCAAAAGAGACAGAACAATGGCCACAAGAAGAACAGAACAACGATGATTTCAGTTGACCAACAAAGTTATCAACCATTTTTGAGTTGTCCATTCTTAGATATCTTGTCCAAGACTCCTGTGCCTTTTCAAGATTGCTCAGTTCTTCATCAATTTCTATCAAAATAGGTTTGGGCTTTTCAATCACTCTGTTTATATCTTCATGAAGACCTTCCAATAAATATCTGAGAAATTCTTGGGCGTCCTGTTGAGCGTGCCCCATGAAGCGAGGTGCGAATATTTGTATCTGACATTTCAAAGAAACAGTATTTACCACCCTATCAGACAAATCTTCTGACCAAAGTTCTTTTATCACAATCGCAAATGCTTTTATCAGAGCACCTTTCATGCTTGATATGCTTGTGTTGATATTCCTCATATGCTCGTCTTTTCTCAGATACTCGAGCAACCATCTGGTGTTCGATAAACATTGTATAATACTATTCATGAAGCAGGTGTTGCCAATGTTCTTCAATCCATTGAGTCCGAGTGGTCTAATGGTATTGTAGTTACTTGAGTCGGATTGAGATATGTCAGAACAAGTTAGTGTTTGGGAAGAGAAAAACAAATCATTTTTCTTCAAAGTTTTTTTTCTAGATGTGTCTTCCATTCCGCCAGAGTTCACTCCTTCTATTTGCCTTGATGGTGAAGAAGTAAGAAGTGGGACTGTAGAAATAATTGAGGAATTGCTCAAAATTCTCAATCCTGGAGGACGGATGAAAATTTCATCCAAACTTTTAGAAGTAGGTATAGAACCCAGGACAGATGCAGCGTTTCCTCTCTGGATTGCAATACTTATACGTTGAAACAGGAAAGTCCTCGCTCTAGGATCATTAGTTCTATCGTTGAGTTTACGACCGATAATTTCGAAAAATTCCAATGCATATTTACCAAAAGAACCGTAGGTTTCGATAGCTATTGGATAAAAATTATATTGGTCAATCAAACTGGAATATTTTTCAATCTTCAATTTCTCAGCAGAATTTGCAGCACCACCAACAGTCTTTGATGTTAAATTAATATGTGAAGGAGCAACAGTGTCTGCACAGGTGAAGTCCCAAACTAGTGGTTTTCCATGGCTCCAAGGAATGAGAAACATCCCATCTGGACGTTTACCATCGTCACGAATTATAATTGTATTTTTTCAAACACTAACCATCGAACTCATCACCCTGTTAACCATGCTTCTGATAAAAATTGTGAAATTTATAAATACTACCAAAATCAACTTGACAATGAAATTGACAATGAATGGTTGCTGGAGAATTTCAAAACCTTCAATCATAATTCAAAAATATGGTTCAGAATATTGAAGATATCGTGGACCGAATGAAAAACATGGATATAATATTAATGAATATCATACAATTTCCGAATAAAGAATCAATTAATAAGTAGCCTCTAAGAATTCTTTATATGAATGATCGTTCAATATGAAATGAAATGAAAGAAATTGAAGTTATAATTAATTCAATAATTACTGTTGGAGCAAATATTATAATCATCGCTGAAACCTGGATAAACAAAGAAGAGGAAATCTATTTCGATTTCAAAACTTACAGTGCTGTTTATTCGTCAAGACCTACACGTGGAGGGGTAAGGAAATTTCGTGAAAAGAACATAGATTTCGCAATGACTAAAAAGGATTGTGGGAACTCCTATATAAATGAGTTAACATATCTCATATTCTACTTCGCGGTTTATATAGATCCCAAATGAAAATGTAAAAACTTTCCTCTATTTTTTCGAAACCAAACTTCAAAATGTTTATAATAGCAAATTGTTTTGTTTTCGGTGATATGAACATGGACATATGCAATTCTAAAATTTCAAAATTAAAAATAACAAAATTCCTACAAGAGACTCTGATAATGAGGTTCCATTATTTGATCACATTTTGAGAAATTTGATAATAAATTTGAAATATCCATCATAAAAGATAAATTAATAGTTACAGAAATCAGTAAAATAAAAACTCTCAATATTAATTCAATTCCAGTACTTTTACTATTTTGACTGAGAATAAACTCAAAAAAATTGAAATTAATAAACGAAAAATCAAAAAATATGAGGAACAAAATAAAATTTATAACGATATACTGACCGCATTCGAAAATTATTCTCGTCGAAAAATCATAAAAATAAGAGAAGACTCGAAACCCTAGTTCAAATGAGAATAAGTATATATCCAAACTAATTGAACTCCGTGATGATTTTTATTACAAAAGTAAATATAACCCTACCCAATTGTTCAATGATTCGTATGATAATTATAATAAATTAGATAAATTGAGTGTTAAAGAAGCAAAAAAATTATGTTATAAAAAAATCACCAATGCTAGTATAAAATCAGTTTGGAACTCATTGAAAGAACTGTTATATATGAATCAAACGCTATGATAAAATTGCATATATCTGAAAAATGGAAAAAAGATTGTATTCACCAAGAAATTTGTGAAGAGTTCAATGATTATTTCATTGATATTGGTCCTGAGTTGTCATCGGGTTCCATGGCCGAAAAGAAATTTCAATTCGATCAAAAATTTCATCAATGTTTTTGAGACCCACTGAGTCCCAGGAAGTAGAAACAAGAAAAGCTCCAGGATCCGATAATATCATTACAAAAATTGTAAAAAAAATGGTAAAATTATAAATTGCACATCAAATGGGGAATTATAGACCAGTCTCTTTTCTTTCGGTACTTTCAAAAATTATAGAATATTGGAATATCTCAGAAAATCAGATTTATTGTTCAATGGGCAATAAGGGTTACGAATATCAAGTGATACTGAATCAGCTGGTTTCAGAAAAAAAATGCTGTATATTGTCATTGGATTTTCGAAAAGCATTTGATTCAGTAGATCACAAAAACCTATTGAGTACTTTGAATAGAATAGGTATTTAAGGGCCTCTATATATGAAGTTTGAAAATTATTCATCAGACAGGAAACAGTTTGTATGTGTGAAGAGAAAAGTACAGTTCACAGTTTTTTTTTATGTGGTGTTCCTCAAGGGTCCATTTTGGAACCGGTATATAAACTCTTTATCAGACTTGGGTTTGACTGGAAAAATCAAAATGTTTGCTGATCATACAACAATAATATATAGTAGCAGAAATTTACATGAGATTCAAAATAACATGATGAATGACCTAAAAAAAAAATTTCATAGCTTATATCGCGTAAATTATCATATTTTTTTTTCAATAATTTATGTTTAGAACAAAAAGATCCTCGAACATTGATGTGAAAAATCATATTGAATTCAATAATGAAAATATAAAGTACTCTTCCAGTCTGAAATTCTTGGGACTATATATAGATGAGAATTTATTGTGGTCCAAACAAATTGAAATATTAAGGAAAACGAATTTTCCCTTATAAATGTTTTTTTTTGTAGAATAAAAGATTTTTCACCTATTTATTTCACCTTTAATTTCTGTTTGAGGTTCAGCTAGTCATTCTTTGCTCAAGCCATTGAAAACACTCCAAAACAAAATCATTTAGTGTATATCCAAACTTGACTATCGAGAATTAATAGTTAATTTATATAAACCAAGATAACTTTCAGATATTTATTGATTATACAAAATGAGACTGTGCACCTTCATTCCTTCCGTTAAATATAATATAAAGCATTATAATTTGGTATTCTTAACTAATAGTGAACAACACAGCTACCCAACTAGATTTTCCAAGAAATTAGCGACTATTGAAATGAAGACAGCAATCTATTTATCAAAATGGGATGAAATCTACCAGACCATTTGAAAACATATAGCAAATTATGATTGAAAATTCATTTAAAGAAATACCTTCTCCATTAATAATTAATAATTTTTTATTCTGATTCTATCATTTATATCATTCTTCTATACTCTCTAGAGTATATAGTGTTCCACTTTCTTGTTATTTAGTATTTATAATTTTTCTTCCATGAACTCTATCTCTTTCCATCTATGTAACTTACGAATCATTGAACTTTTCTTGTGTGTCTTCTCTCAATTTCGTTCCGTCCTACTCTGGAAATAACATTCAAAATGTTATTTTAGTTTGATTTTCTTTCTGTAATTGAATCGGCTTGACTGGTAGCTTCAATTTTTCAAAGCAATTTTTGTGTAAGATCACCCTGGGGAAAACTTTTTCCAGTGCATTAAATTTGTTCACCTTTCTCGCGTATCTAGAAAGTGATTGTTATCGTGTTGTTTCACCCTGGCACATGAAACCATTTATACACGAGTATACCTACATGTGTCTGCGACAGAAATAGAATTAATTGATAGGAACGCGACGAAACGGTAGAACATTTTCACACAGCAACAATACGGAAAGAAGGGAATGCTTTGACCAATTATATCAGTATACAAGTTTTGTTAAATATAATATTATAATTCTCAGATCTGAAGCTTATTCTAAACTAAACAGAGGACAACAAATTAGTTTTGGATGGAGTTATGTGTTGATCCTCAAGACAATCTCTATTTTTTAAAACTGAGTGCGCGACAAAAAAAATATGACTTTGACTGGTACCTGAATATCAAGACAAGAACGGACTGTACAAAGTCGTAAATATATTGAGACAGAGTGACCCGGGGTCTTGTTAGATAACATAAATTTCTAGATCTTGGGGGGTGGGGGAAAGTGTTTCTTTTCATGAAATAAGGAACAAGTTTAATGAAGTCAACTACGGAAAACATCTGAGCATTGTCTGAGGATGGAATATCATTCATAAGAAGAGTTTACCAAGCAGGTAGTTAGAATCATCATCCACATTTCCAAGAAAAGGTTTTCGATAACAAGAACCCAGCAGAAAGTAAAAGAAAATTTTTGCAATGGTTTATTTTTCTCTCGTGCACCTGGAAGTTATGAAATAGCGCAACAGCGGATAACAAGTCTACCACTGTATGAAGAGAACACGGTGAGTATGAAATCTTTAGTTGTGGAAGGTCCATACGCTTCAAACTATTCAACTTCCTATACGCTGCCATCTACCAATCATATCCTCCCAACAATTTGAAATTTTGATTTGAAATACACACTTCATTGATCAATCTGAGTCTACATATATCAATCTTAGGAACAGAGAGGACAAATCTGGGAACATTATAGGATGAGGGTACTCAACTCAACCTCAACGATAGCCCTGATGTTTCATTGATATTAACTGCTGAGATAACTTCGTCAATGGTAGAATACACCCCATTCATCAAGCTGATCAGAATAATAGTACCTTTGCAGGTAGCAAAAACAAATCTTGGAACTTTATAAACATGTAGGAGTTACCTTCAACTTCTACATTACCCTGCAATTTCCTAATAATGTCTCTCTACTTATTTCACTCATCAAATGGAAGAATATACTTTCTTAATGAAGCTGATTGAGGAAATAGTAACTTTAGAGTTAGTTAAACCAAATCTAGAAAATATTATGAACATATAGGGATGACACTTCAACTTTCACGCTACCCTCTGTCATCTTCCTATAATGTTTATCTACTAGTTCAATATATCAAATGGAAGAAAACACTTTTCTCATCAAACTGATGGCTTCTCACCCACTTACCAAGCTTGAGAGTTAAAATTAGTTTCAAAGAATAAATTGTCCTGAGGCGTTGTATGTCAATAAGACGTCAACAACCAAAGTTTATAGCTGAAATTTGGTAAATGCGGTATTCAAGCAGAGAGGAAAATCCGGTTCTAATTGTACCACAGATATCTTAGACCACTTTTATGCAAGTTTCAGATTGCAAATCCATTCGGGAAATTCGAATATTGGCGAGTTCCAGTGGGACAATTTGGGATTTTTGGAAACAAAATCTCCCTAGATACGGCCATTTTCCTATGAAGGCGAGGCCAGAATCGATCGAAGGGCAGTTCAACTCGAATTGTGGTCCTGACAACATCTCCTGCTATGGAATTCTATTGAGTTGAGGTGACTTGAATATTTTCAATCCATTTCTAATGAAACCAAAATGTTATGCACAAATTGAATATTTATTATGACAGCTGACATTCTGGAAGTAGATTAATCCGCAGAGGTCGACTGAAGTGATTTTATTACGGCGAGCTTTTTGATAGGCATGTTTATACGAGTGGTCTTTATCATTTTTCAAATGAAGGATTGAATTGGTATAATTAAATTATTTTACAGGTTCTTTCTTACACATATGATACATGTATATTTTTTTCATTAACGTCCCATGATTATTTCTCCTTTTAGATAAGAATAATATTCGAGTAATTTCCCAGGTTATTGTTAACACATATGATACATGTGAATTGTGTACTAATGTTCTGTTGTTATTTCAGGCTTTGGATGAGAATGACGATATTGGTATATTTTATTTATTTAACAGGTTATTGTTTACAAATATGATGTATACATAGTGATTTCACCGAGGTTCTATTACTAATCCTCGGTTTAGATAATGACAATGATATTTGGGAATGCGAAGTTTTTCTCAGATTATTGTTTACACCTATTATATATACATATGGTTTTCACATGTTACCCATTATTCCCTTAAACACTCACCACAGCTCTGGAATAAACCCCATATGAGCACCCATACACACCACAGCTCCGGAATAAACCTCGTATGCAGCCACCCATGCCTCTTAGTTCCGGATGGAACATTGCATCCAGAATCCATGATAACTGGATTAGCATTCATTTAATTTTGCTAATACCAAATACAAGTTCTGAAGTGAGTGTTGACTGTATCAATACTTATGAGAGTTTGTTATGAAATAAATGTTCGGTTAGGAAATAATTGAGAACGGACATTAATTATATGGTTGAACGGTAAATGGTGCCAATGTTAGAAGAGAAATGATTATATTTGTGGTTACGAATAAAGCGATAAATCCTATAGAGTTTTCAGGTTCAAATCCAGAGTATCACCAAATACCAATATTCTTCTCTTTCCTAGGTCCGCAGAGTACAAAACTCCCAATGAGGAAACTACGCTCGAGAAATGGCGGTTTTGCCGAAAACGAAGATACTAGAGGAGTTCTTACCTAATTTCATAAATAAAGTTATAAATTGATTTTGATAGATTGGGGAAATTTTCAAGACACTTTTTATATCACTATCTATTCAGTTAAGTTAATGGAGTTAGCTTTATCGGCACAAATTAGTCTGCAACTATAACGTCGAGTAAAGTGGAGGGTTGCTAAACCATCGACACAACCTTGAGGTGGTGGGCTGAGTATCTTTATTTTGCTTCAATATTGCCACTTGTTCTATAACTTGGGCCATGGAAGTCCCAGTTTCTACAATTTTGCCAATATTAACACAAAAGAATGGCTGTGATTAGTTCCTGGTTCGACACCTGGCCAACCCATTAACGTAGAGAGTTACTGGTGGAAAGAACGGGTTTGTGGATCGGGTGCACCCAAAAACTATTTCTGGCCTTCAGCGGGCATGTTCACTACAAGCACCTTGATTTGAGACAAGGTGGAATATCAGGGTACCATCCACACGTTGTCGGAAGTGGATTTATGAGAATTTTGGTAAGATACCAGACTAATGAAGTAATAAATCATCATCTCACGAGTTCGCATATTGAATATATCAGTGAATAACTGATTGTGACTCCGTTTTTCGAAGGAAATTGTGAAAATAAGAAAATTAAGATTGCGATGGTTTCCTGATTGAATTGAATACTTCATTTGAGGAATATATCTATGGTCCTGTAGTTGAAGAATATGTGTGGAATAATCAATACCAAGGTATATTTGACTGGAGTTGATCCTAATTTATGTCCATTTAATCGCTCAGAATGACCATTCATTCGCTAAATTGAGAAATGTTCGTAATAAGTATGTTTGCCTCTGCAAAGTCATGGATTCCCGGCACTACGCATACAGAAGAATTCCCCAATAATAAAATAGAATAACTATTCAAAGAGTGACCGAGGATGGTAACGGGTTGTACAGACATGTGTTCACGCAAATATTCCGGCCTATCAGCAGGCCCTAATGTCGTCATGGTTGGGTGGTGGAAATGTACTATAGGGTTCATCTCCTCAATGGAAAAACGAGTTCTGAATATGTATGCATTGGTGCCATCAATATAACTTGACGATTACTTGAATATACCATATTATTGAATGAATGTGGTTTTTTGTGGAGGAACAAAGTTTCTTGACATGTTTCTTTGGTAACCTTCCACAGTCTGAAAATGACACCCGTCAGTTGAAAAAGCGAAAAAACTCTGCAAGAAAAAATCCCAATTATCAAAACAATTGAAGGAGATTTAGAAGATTTTGAGAACGGGGGCAGATATAGTCTCCGAAACGTCAATCAAAAACTATATAGAGAAGTATCTTTTGAATTTTTGAAAAATTTTTTTGATAGGCAAATTTAGAAAACGACAAGTTATTGACTAATTGAATCATTTTTCTATAGGAAATATAATCTGGTGATCGCAATAACTTATCGGGGTGAACTGATTAGTTTGCCCTTTCTTCACTTGTATAGATTTTCCTGATTATATTTTCATTTTCAGACTGTGGAAGGTTACCCAAAAACATGTGAAGAAATACCATATTATATTCTGGAGACATAGCGGTTTGCCAAGGTCAATAATATACCTAGGATCTCACGATGTTGTTCTGACATATATTCGAGCAGAAGACTATTCCAACATCAGCTGAACTCCTATTATCCCTGTTATTCACAGTTGAGATTGTTAATTCTGATCTTCATTATATGTTTTCTTCTATGTATTTGTCTTTCATTTCTCTTCGGTCGAATAGAACTTTGTTTGCCAAAGAACAGAAAAAAATGTACACAACGTGAAAAAAATTGATGGCCTATACTTTCAGGGATATATCTATATGAGGCTGTGTGCCGCATATAAAAAACAGAAAAAAAAAACATGAGCTATCTTCAGAGAGCAGAAAAAATATATAACTATGACTAACTTGGATTGTCCGAGACCTGGTTGCATAAATGATATATATATATATATATATATATATATATATATATATATATATATATTGTTATGTTTTGATAATTTTGTAAATATAATATTGTAATATTTTTGCCCCACGTTTTGGGTGCCACTTGTAATGTTTTGATATATTAAAAATAATATTGTTCTTATATAATGAATGAAGCTAATTGTTTTTGTTATTCTTTGTGAACCAAATTGATATGATATAGATAGATATTTTTGCCTTGTATAATAATTTGTATGTGGTAAAAATAATTGCCAGCGAACGTCACTGTTCTCTTGTCACGCTACCAACAATTATTATTTTCCTCACCACGGCTAAGCAACAGTTGGTACGCCCCTATCTCAAGGTGGCCGGTTCAAAGCAATAGAGACACAGTTTATTGAATGGTCTTTGGTATGTTATTGATCATTATGAGAAAACAAACAACAAAATATCAGAAAGCAATTATCTCCTTTATTCAGGAAGACTTAAAATACCTGGCCTACGAGAAATAACTTATACTAGGGTGAATCAAACAAATATTCACAGATAAAAATAATGAATCAGATCATGGATAGATGAACAGAACCTCACTTTTTCCGTGAGAGTGACGTTTTCTGTTATTGTTCAAAATAGGGTGACATAAAGTTCTACGAATGTGAAATATGTTATTGGTGAAATAGTTCAGGACCGGAAAAGCACTTTTAAAGTTTTATACCTGGTTGGAACTGTTGGTGTTTCAAGATATGCCCTGAAACTGGATACCTTGTCACTACAAGCACTATCAGGAACTCCAATACCATAAATCAGCTTTGGAGACGTGGAAATGATATATAATTAGGGTAACACTGGTTTTGCTCTTCAAATGTTGGAATCATTTCAATTTTTGTTCTCTTAAAATGTTGCGTCCATTCCCTTCTAATTTTATTTTCAATCTCCTCGTTGGCTTTGTTTGTTGTTGCCTCGATACAAGTTTCCCTTCCTGTTTTCCCCTTTTGAATTTTTGAATTCGCGCACTAAATTGTCACATTTCACTGTTTAGGTTTATCTTACCCAATTTATATATCCAACTATTTTTCCATACTTATTACTATTCACAAATTCTAATAATAATTGCTCATGATATCAACCAATTGCTATTCCTTCACAATTTCCAATTTTTACCTATGACCATCTATTCTCTGATTGGCTATTATCATGAAGACGTTTGGTGTTCTACCCCAATTTCATATACTGTATGTTTCAAATCTACAAATGTGTTGATCACCTTTTATTCATGGAAATTTTGTAAATTTAGACTTTTTGTTGGCTTTTTTCCAATTATGGTTTATGATCATTATGACAGTGTATGAAATTGATTGTGTTAAATCATTTTGACATTTTTATCTATCCATATTTTACAAAGGCTTATAAATAAAAAGAACTTCAGAAGTTATTCAAAAAAAAAATATCTTGGAACTAATAACTATTTAGTAATTATTATTTTTGTGGGTTTTTTCCTTTTAAAACTTATAACTAGCATAACATAACATAACAACATTCCTAAATTTATATTCAATAATTTTCTACTGGTTAGAAAATTTTGAATATCAATTTCCTTTTTTTATATTTTTTAACTTTACTTTGACTAATACTTTTTTCTATTTTCAGAAAACTACTTTGCTGGATTTCCTGAAAAACAAGTTCTACAATAACAACGATTATCTATCCAATGGTAGTATTGGATGATAATGAGTCAAATTCACTTCTAGTTGATAACGGTGTCCTTCAGGGATCCATCTTGGGACCTCTACTTTTTTCTCTTTTATGAGACCATAGAACATGCTAGATAACATCACTATGCTGATGATACCCAGCTCTATATTCCTTACAATTGTCTCCGCCTTAATGTATCACTAGGAAATATTAACAGAAACTTGAATAATCTATAAGAGTTTTCGACTGCTCATAATTTACAACTGAATTGAAAAAAGTATCAGGTTATGTTATTCGCATAAAAAAAAGTTGAGGATGTTTGTGAGAACAAACCAATGAAAATAGGAGAAAAAGTACTGCCTTCAGTGAATGAAAGCAAAAATTCAGGTTTGTGGTTCTCCAAATTGAGATTCACCAAACATGTGAACCATCTTTGTAATCCTCCTTCAACGTTCTTTTGCAGCTTATCCCACTAGACACACGATGTCCAAACACCTGAAGCTCACTTCATGCAGAACGATAATTACGTCAAAGCTGTCATTTATGGTACTGCTCTCCTGAAGATTGATCAGATTCGACTCCAGAGAATACAAAACTGTTGCATTCGCTTTTCTTACGGCATCCGAAAATTCGATCACATGGGTGCGGAATCCAAAGAATCTGGTTGGTTTATCGACTATCTTTGACTCATAAAGTTCTGAAAACGAATACACCGAAATATCTCTGCAAAAAAAGTGAAAACGTTTGCCACTCTGAACGATCTTAGAACACGCAAAAAACACGTTCTTGTTATTCCTCCTCATTCTACCGCAATTTTCACAAGGAGCTTTTTATACAGTGCCGCCAAATTATATAACCAATTACCATGTGAATTCAGGTTGTATAATTCGAGTAATTCCCAAGAAAGGCTAAAACGGTTCATAAATTTTTTTTCAAACGATGACGACATATCCAGGTATGGCATGATAATGTTTGAAAGTTTCCCATCTCAAATCAATATCTGAAATTCTCTACCCAAATCTTGTTTCAATTTTAAATTACTGTTGATGTCATTTATAACAATAATCGAATCGTCAACATATGCCGCAATTATCAGAATAGTGCCATGTTATTTCAAAATGTATACGCATTTATCGCTTCCCAAAGGTTTCAGTCCTATGACAGTTTGAAAAAGTGGTCTAGTTTCTTTGTATCATTGTCTTTCCAACTGCTTTAAACCGTAAGGAGATTTGTTTAAATGATAAACCTTCTCCTCTGAACCTGGTTGTATAAATAATTCAGCTTGATACATGAAAATATATTCTCCAAGCTCTCCATTGATATATGTCATAACAATATCCATTTGATACAACGTGAGTTTCAACTCGACTGACAAAAGATATAAACCCCAAAACCAATAAAGAAAGGATGGAAATGATGCAAATACCATATTGTATATTTTCCTTGGTCTGCCTTTCGAACCATTTCTCAATATCTTCGGTCTACCTCGTCCCCTCTTTATAGATGTTTCTGGCCTATTAATTTCCATTTCTTCTGATACTTCTATATCGTCGATGTTTCCGTTATCTTTTTCTTCGCTACTTTTCTCCTTGATCATGAGTGTCATCTTCTTGTACTCTTTCTTCAGAATCTGTCTCCTTTGTTTTCAGGATGTCGAAGAATATGGAATTATTCATTTATCTTTTGTCTTATTCTTCTTCAGCTTTATCATTCCGGTTTCAATGAATTAAACATCTCTACAACGATGCTTGCTTGTCTTCCGGATCCCCAAATGATAGACTCTGGTTCAGTAATCTATGAATTTGCACTTCTTTGATCTTGGTTCCTATTTCGTTTTCGGAGATTTAATCAATGTAAATGCTTTAGAGCCGTGAAATTTTGAAGTGGTATACAACTAGTATTTCTCTCATTTCAAATTCCAAAAGGTGTGATGCTATTTAAAAGTCAACCGAAGCATCCCTTATTTAGACATGGGAAATGTAGAGGGTTTGACAATGTTCTTCGCACAAAATGGTATAGGAAACCAATATGTTCAACATATTCATAAGTTTCCATCCCTATCATGCTCCAAACATGAAAACAAATCTGGTTAAAGGTATGAAAAACAGAGTAGTGTATTTATCACATCCAACTTTCTAAAAGGAATGTTTAAATGAATTAAAAACTATTTTAAAAGAAAATTCATATCCGATTAAATTTATTAATGAATTACTATTCAGTACTGATCGTCAACCTAGCGTTACTAGTATTGAACCTGGAAATGCAAATATAAATTTTGAACCTGTAACATTGAATTCTCCAATTATAAACTCAATTGTTCAACCTCAACCAGTAGAATCATTTATATATAAAACATAACCGTATCTAAGAGAACTAACTTCTTAACTGACAAACGTGTTTAAATAAGATGAACTGCGCATTACCAACAAAAATATCAAGACTATTGCTAGTCTTTACAATATAACTAAAGCCCTCTTAACGATCTATGAAAAAAAATGTCATTTATAGATTCCTTGCCTAAACTGTGTTAAAATTATATCGGTCAGACGAGTAGGAATTAACAGGCCGCCTAGCATCTCATAAGAGTGATTGTAAAATAAAAAAAAAGTGCATTAGCTGAACATAATATTAACTCTAATCATTTCAGTAATTTCAACAACCCTTCTATTTTAGCAGTAGAGAATAACTACCACAAAAGGAATTTCCTTGAAATGGTATACATAAAAAATGAACCCAATAGCATGAATAAACGATCTGATATTTCCAACCTAAGTGTTATTTACAATTACTTGTTGAACCTTGATTCTAACTGAAGTTTTGAAAGAAAAAAACTGCTTATTATTTCTTGATTTTTTCTCTCATTTATCAATTTTTGTCATATAGATTGGTACTATTCCTATTGTTTCGTGGACAAAACACATGTTTCTTCCATGAGAGTTTGACTTTGACATATGACACTTGACACTTTCTGTCTTGCATTTCCTGTTACCCACCATTTCCATTTCCAGTCATGCTTTAACCATGTGATAATTGTCCTGTCGAATTTTAAATTGTTTAAATTAAGTTCCTAATCAATATGTGCTTTTACAATTGTTTAATTTTTATATACATCATTTTTTTTTAAAAAAGGTTTAGTTAAATGTTTCAATTGTAAATTTTTAAATAAATTCCTGATTCCACAGTGGTGTTAGATCGCTGTCTTCACTCAACCTCATCTTAGTAAGTTCTTCAAATTTGTTTAAATCCATTTCAATTGTGTTTCAGCTGTCCTGATGATGAAAATAACATTTTCGAAGCTTGACAAAATGAAGAGTTTTTTTTTCACTGGCCATTGAATTTGACTGCAACCTCAAGGAATATCCTTTCTACTATTTATTTCAAATTCATAGTTATATATATATATATTAATATATATATATATATATATATATATATATATATATATATATATATATATATATATATATATATATATATATATATATATATATATATATATATATATATATATATATATATATATATATATATATATATATATATATATATATATTATATATATATATATATATATATATATATATATATATATATATATATATCAGTCAAATTAATGGCCAGTGAAAAAAGAAAAACTGTTTCTCATTTTGTCAAGCTTTCGAAAATGTTTATCTTCATTATCAAGACAGCTGTGAAAAAATAAAAACACAATTGTGAAATGCGATTTCAAACAAATTTAAAGAACTTACTGAGGTGAGGTTATGTGAAGACAGCGATCGAATCACCATTGTGTGATTGAGTATCTTTTCAAAATCATATCACTATGAAGCACTACTAGTGATATATATATATATATATAAAAATTAAACAATTGTAAAAGCACATATTGTTTAGGAATATAATTTGAACAATCTTAAATTTGACAGGACAATTACCACATGGTTAAAGCATGACTGAATTCCAACATTGTCAAAGACCATAATGTTTTTGTTCTTGATCATATGTTCAGCAAGAGCACAAGATAACTTATTCCTATTACAATCGCTATTGTGAGGAGTAATGCATCCAGACAAATTCCTAGAGGTCTGCCCAATATATGATTTGTTGCAAGACTGACCAGGTATATTTCAGACTATATGTGATTGTTCTAAAGTTTTCAATTTAGTTTTGGTGTTTGTGAAAATTCTATGATGGTGAATATGATACATTGAGCAACTTTCAGGTTGTCATTTTTGAAATTATTGATGAGTTTGGGAGTTAAATTCTCAATAATGGTAAAGAGCAAGAGAAAACTCGTGGAGTTTTGTCAAGGGGGTTCGCCACATTGTCGTTTCGATTATTATTATTGGGGATGTTTTGGTTCCCGTTATCAGAGTGATCATTCGGATTCTGCTACCTGTTTCCAATGTTGGAAGTCTAAGTACCTAAGTGTGAACTGGAAATCAATTTATTCACCATCTTCCGTGGGTATGAATTTTCAAGTAAGATATCTCTTAGTTCGTTCAAAAATTGTGTGGAAAAACATGGGTGTGACAACTTGCTAATCCTGTTCTCCTTTGCCATCACGAGGTTAATTTTCATCTCCATGATTATGTACGCTTTAACTTTTCAATATCATCCTCAAGTTAGTGAGAATTTCTCAACTTTTATGGAGTACCATGTGACTCAAACTTGTTCTTTACACATTTTTAGATGTCTTGAAAAAAGAAATAAACGTTTCCGAAAGCTCGACCATATAACAGAGGGTATTCTTTAACCCAGCCCATTCCCCCAAGATAGTTTCGTAGATTTTTTTCTCAACTAGTCAGTCAAGACTACCTTTCTATATATATATATATATATACAGTATCGGAAAGTATTTATCTTGGGTACGGTGGTTTCATGAGAGAGTAAAGGATAGCTTGCTTTATGTTGAGAGAGCATTACAATTTTTCTTCGACTCGCTCGAGGAAGGGATATTTACGTCACGACGCAGAGATAGGAGAATCAGGGCGGTCCCGGCGGTCAGCTCAGGACGTCAGTATCATACCAGCAGCAGTCGGGAGAATGCAATGAAGAAGAATTATTGATGATAATTTCACTTCAGATAATTTGAACAAATTAAACTGAATCATTGATTCAATTCAATCTGTCGGACGACAGGTAGATCAAAATATCTTCGGTGACGTGGTGGCCGCGAAAACAAAAGAAAATTCTCAAACATAAACAAAAGCAAACGATATTTCTGTAAGACAATAAAAACAAAAAACTTATTTCTAACAGAAAAACAATAATTTCTTGAATGGAGGGAAAAAAAATATTTACAAGAAAAGATAAACCAAATTAAATATTTTGTGTACGGAATTCTTTTATTAAATGTTCGAACAAACCACCATTTTGAGCCAAACAATAGCCGAATCTATTGTACTTTCTCTGCGGTTGTATAGATAGGCGGCATGTTTCAGAAGGTGATAATTGTCACGATCTTGTGTTTTCGCAACCACGGCTCGGCAAGCTGTGCGCTGTGTCGCATTGCCACGTGGTCAGTTAATGCGTCGGGTGGTGTAACAGGAGGGGCGCACAGCAGTGCGTCTCTCTTGTTTATGTGAAATTATCATATCATTGCGTTCCTTGTTGCTCGTGTAGATTTCTGTCTATACCCCAGATAAAATGTTTTCGATACTGTATATATATATATGATTCCAACCAATGGTTGAAGAGATTTTAACATGTGTTATTTATAATTTCAACATATAAGTGTGGTAATTGAACATTAATTCATTTCTCTGTTTCACATTCCTCATTATTCATTACTATGATGTCAAAAGAAAAAAATATTTTCTACTGAACATCGTGTCATCCATTCTCACCTTAGTTGTAAGTATTATCAATTCACTTAATGATAATCTCTCATATGTAAATAAACCTACGTTTTTCAGATGTTTGGTTTGAAGATGCACACACGAACACACAAACTCAGAGAGCGAGAGAGAGAGCACTGAACGGAACGATTTTTACAGTTCAGAGGACAGCTGAAGAATGAACCTGACGGAGGAGATCGGTCACGTACACCAATTCTCCACTGCGAAATTCAAAAACTGCTACTTGACAAAATTCCCAGAACTGGTTTCATATGATGCAATAATTTGGCCTTAAACATGCAAAACTATTCCACGGATCGAACGATCTCATTCTCAGAATTTCGTCCTAATTATTCCTAAAAATGGTTTGTTTACTGATAATTCTCACAGATCGAGATGAACACCTGCATCCTTATCTGAGTTGATGTAAACAAACCGCAATATTCAATATTCCAAAGGATGCCGATATCCGGTCGCTTGAATAAACAACTGATAACGATACTGCTGATGTTAAAACGGTTGCTCAGATGTGCACCGAATTGTTGGTTGTGTCATGGCCGTTTCATCGGGAGATTTCCTGAACACTGGTGACTCCTCCCACTTCAACTTTATGGATAATATTCTTTCAAGAAAACTCAATGAAAAATCTATCATAGGGGGGTTTTCTACTAAAAACGAGAAACATAATTTCGAAATTATTACATACCGAAATATAGACTACTTTTAAGTGTAAAATTACATCAATATCGCATATAAAACAGTTATTAATTAAGTTAATTTATTAAGAACAATAAAATAAAACTTAGAAACCAGAACCTTAGAAACTTTGTGCAATTCTACATAGGCCAAGAGGCAGAATTTTAAAAAACGATTATTAGAACATAGGAACTGCTTCGTCAATGGAAAAATAAATTCAACTTTTGCTACTCAGTTCTCGAATGGAAAGGATTGTTTTGTTAGTGATTTAGGAATATTACATACAGAAAAGAAAGGTTATAAATTCGACCTTCTGGAAAGTTGGGAAATTAATAATGCCAAAACTCAAACAATATTTGCTTGTGACCAGATCAACTTAATGATTTTCCTCTTGGATTTTTTTCACTGAAGATCAACAGGTCATGATATCTCCTTTCTATACTTATATCCTTAATATTCTCAATTAGATTCATATACCTGCTAATACCTGCCATGACTATTCAACATGATACATCCTGATTGTTGAGTTAGTATTATCTCCATTTGAAAAGGCTATTGTATAGCGAAACACATGTCGTAGTTTTGAAAAACCCAGTTTAGTGAAAATAATTTAGTAATGTGACTGTATTTTGTTAACTTTAATATAGATTTTCATCAAGTATCGGCGGCATCAATTTAAAATTCAAAAAAATTCACAATGTTTACCACCTAACATCGTTGAACAATTAGATCATATAACCATCATCACGGAAGTACAAGTTGAAGTATTGAAACGTACATCTGAATATAAAGTATTTTTGGGAGGCTTGAAGGTAACGACGAGGAGAGGGCATGTCAGATACTATTTTCTGGTTCAATAATTGGATTTTTTATTTCTAATAGAAGTTATTTCAAAGAAATCAACCAAAATAAAATTCAGGTCCAAACCAGTTGATCATTTCAGTCCAGATGAACAGGAAATAAAATAAGCCTCCATAAATCTAATGATTTGGTCAAATTTGCTGGTCATAGAGTAGTGATAGAATTAATCCTGACATTTTCTGGCAGATATTCAAAGGAAAAGAGGAAGAAGTGGATGAAATCACCAAAAAAATACATTCCCCGCTTCAATACTAAGATATAGGTTGTTTTATCATGAATTATTGCAGGTTATCAACATTTCACTCTGTATATTCATATAGCTGAGGAAAAACATTAAACGTTCCACTGTTCAGCTGATGACCAATGAAAAAACTGATATCATATTTGCATGAAGTGTATTTATTTCAAGCTAACCAGATTGGTAAGGAGAAAATGGGGGGCCTATTTCACCTGTTTCTAGAGAATATGTCGATATCGGATGTACACACTTCTATCTTATTTTCTTTATTCGAAACTATCTTATGAGTGGGCTAAGTATAATTTGATACTGAAGCAGGCTAGGAGTCTGCCAGTGTGAACTTATTGTGATCATAAATCACCAAAAGTTCAAAAAATAATTAATCAGTACTCTCAACATGATGAATCTGTTAACAAACAATTCCCAAGTGCATTAAAAAAGTCGACAAATCGTTTCGATCACTCTATGGCAATGCACACACTACACAACTGTGAAAGATACATTTATCACCAAACACAAACGGGCAGGATTATAAATGTTGACAGTTTTTTATTATGTGTACATCTGAAATATTATTGCTCCCCATCTATATGGCTGACAAATGGAAAAGCAGCTGAAAATTGGAAAAGCGGGCGACCGTGACACTCGACTTTACATGGCAGAGCAAGATGATGAATTTGCTGCTATACGGGAATTCGAAATGGGAAAATAGTATATTTGCAACTACTGGAAAAAATTAAAGATTTTCCTGGAGAACTTCTTCTAGGAAATGCACATTTATTATGAATAAAATGGTCAAGTACAAGTTGGGTTTTACACAATGAGTGTTTCAAATGGTATAAGTTCTGTGGTCGATTTTCATAAGGAGTGAAAGACACAATTCAGTGAATCTTTCTTCCATGAGCCTTGTTCTCACTTCTCTTCTGAATTCTGGTATTATTATCCATACCTATCAATAACCAGCAGTTCACCGAGCTGGATGCAGCAAGCTCTCATCGACAATCTCCCAGAAAAAAACATGTTGAATAAAATAATATTCGAGGATCTTGATACATATGAAATATCAGAACGTTATTGTCAACGAAACTCATTCACACAACTGGGCTCAAACTGAGTGAGAATTTTTTTTCAATTTTTTTGTTATATCCTTCAATCTGCATCACAATCAATTCATGCAAAATATGCATCACAGATCGGGAAAAAAATATTTTTCATGTGAGCCAATTTCTCTTCATGAAATATACAGAATATCATAATTTTCATTCCTGAAATATATTTCTATCAAAATAAGGTATATATCGTAAAAAGCTTATGACAATTGGACAGTCAGACAAATACTGTTGTGAGAGCATTTGATTATTTTTGTTTCCACCGACGAGACGGAGTTTTCAAAACAAAATAGTAAACTGAATGCTGCGAGAAACCTGCTCAATAAATCCCCTACATCTCAAACAAAGACATTCCATACCAAACACTGATCTAAAAACCCTATAGTCGCTTAATCGTATGGCTGTCTGTTTCATGCAAAATATTTTGGAGGCTCTCATACAGAGCTGTGCCAATGCACTGTGCACTGTGAAACCACTTATGTGCTCGTGAGCACTGTACTCTCGAGCTGAACTAGTGCTTCGAGCAGTATAGGCGAAGTGTTTAATGATCCCAACAAGTGCTATGTTATAAATGTTATCAATACATGTAAACGCGAGGCACCTTCAAGAACCACTGATCGCGTCCGCGTCCTTATATTATGTTTATTCGAGAAAAAACTTAAATGTCCAATAGTCTCACCATTTATAGAAATGAGTAGAAGTTCCAGTCACACGTAAGGAAACTTTTAATAAGCAATTGACATGATATGTCAGGTGACGGTGGTACCAATTGTAATTTGTTGCCAACTTGAATTGATAATGGTGTGATTATTCATTAGTTGAATTCTTGTCCAATCTCAATAAATAGAAATATATTTCACTCATATGAATGATATCCGTTTTTTTATTTATTCAGTTATTCTCTAAAGATATGGGCAATTTCTAGAAAGGATATCTCTGTTAAGAGTGCCTCAGCAACACACTCACTCACTTGTTCACATGTTCCGCTTCCATATGCCCACCATATGAATTAGGAATCCATGAAGGTCCCAGCTAGTGAGACACTCTCGACAGAAAGATCATTTCTAGAAATGCCTTATTTTATTAAAGATAATAACTGCATAGAAATAAATGTATATCAATCATCTGAGTGGAATTTAGTCCTTTTTATTGATGTTGGACGAGAATTCGACCAATAAACCATCTCACCATTATTATTTCAAATCTCTAACCCAACAATTTCATGTTGGCAATTGATAACAATGGATACCACTGGCACCTGACATATGCGATGCTATTTGCCTGTCAGAATCTTAACCTCACCTCCCAACTCACTTGGTGGTCGAGAACAAAGTCTAACAAATTTTAATCAAGAAACCTGTACGTCTGAAACTTTTACATCGTAGTTACCATCCTCACCAAATATGGAAGTCAAAATTTTAACTTGATGATGGAAATAATGAAAATTTCGGAAGGCTTGGATAACCTTTGGAAAGTTCTCTTTTCTTGCTGCAAAACCCCACTATCTACCAGTTTTATATAAATATATATATGAGGGCCGAGAGCCCGAAACACGTGTCTACGGTTAGCACTTTTCTCTGAGGGCTATGTCCATTAAATTCCTTCCATTTTGTTTTTAACAGTCCCCTCGATATTACTCTCTTTCTATTTATATTCCTGGACTCGGATTTCACGCAGGCTATAGCTGCCTCCGTGGTGACGTTGGTTGTTGCCCTGGAATTCAGAGTCTGCTGACCGAAATCACAAATGAGCGGCTGGCTTCTGTTTGTTGACTCCGTTGATTTGTCGTTTTCTACCAAGTGTTGTTCATCCTTGCACTTCTCCACCGTACTGATGAGGGCCGAGAGCCCAAAACACGTATCTACGGTTAGCACTTTTCTCTGAGGGCTATGTCCATCAAATTCCTTCCTTTTTGTTTCCAACAGTCCCCTCGATATTACTCTCTTTCTATTTATATCCTGGACTCGGATGTCACGCAGGTAGCTATAGCTGCCTCCGTGGTGACGTTGGTTGTTGCCCTGGAATTCAGGGTCTGCTGACCGAAATCACAAATGAGCGGCTGGCTTCTGTTTGTTGACTCCGTTGCTTTGTATGTAAGGGTAGTCGTTGCTGAGTTGTCAGGTCTGAAACTCGAGGTTATTGGGGTTTGCAGAAATGGAAAAAAAAACTCCTTTCAGACCATTCCAAGCTTCCAGGAATATATATTCTCATCATCAGGGAAACAACAATAAAAAAACAATTCATGTGAGTAATTTTTCCGTAATTTCAGTTAATATTGTAACTTACATCTGAGTTGAGGTTGGTTTCCATTTTATAACACAAAATTTATATTGTTCATACATTGTGGATCAAGGTAAAATGAAGGACAGTGTTTAAGTTGAATTTGTAGTTATAAAACACATTGAAAATTGTATAATTATATAATCAAATTGATATCACCTTGAGGTGTGTAAAGTGGTACTGGTAGGTAAGGAATAAAATTCCTGTCATTTACTCGAACCAAATGACATTTGACAAAAGTCAACTGTGACATTTGAAGTTAAGTGTTACCAACTATTAATTTTTATACTGGAATTCAATTTATAACCTGATTATGGTTGACCTTTAGGTCGTGTTGGTTAACGTGGTTTCATTATGAAAATTTTGAAAAATTGGTTTGGAGTCAAGTGACAGTAAAATGGGGTAGATCTCAGTCAAATGATCAATGCCAGCCTTTTTGTTAATGCAATTATTTGACTGTGAAATGAAAGCCATTTCTGAAAAAGTTTTTTTTGATCTGTGTGACTCAGTCGCCAACACTTTTACTGCTTCAAAATTCATTCGGTGATCAAAATTGTTTACCTGTTCTGCTAGAGCGCATCTTTCAGGGTGCCATCTGCAGTCAGTTTTGTGTGAAATTATTCTATTGACTAATGATTTTAGGGTTTGGCCTATGTATTGTTCGTCGCAACCTTGTTCGCGTTCCAAACTTTGGAAATTGTTCTGGGATAGTCCAGAAAACAAATAAACGAAAATGCTAAATCATGATGAGGTTTCAGGTTATGTCAAGGCATCCAACGAACAATCACCTGCGGATTTTGGACAAAAGTTGTTATCATGTGCAGTAAGTTACACTGAAAAAAATTAAAATACTATTTTATTGAACAAAATTTTTTTTTGATAAAAAATAACCAATTCTTGTTTGGAAGAATCATGAAGAAAATAATTATTAAAGTTGTTATCATGTGCAGTAAGTTACACTGAAAAAAATTAAAATACTATTTTATTGA